>CCAG010015562.1:0-107896 GCA_001077435.1 Glossina morsitans morsitans
ATATCTACTATTTTTTCGTACTTTATTTATTCATTTATTAATTTTTGTTTTGATTCAAGACTACTTCTGGAATTATTCAGGTTTGTGAAACGTTTCACATGACGTTCAAGTTGATGGAGAAGCGGGAAGTAATATATTAAGCAAGCGGGATCGAGGATATTTTAAGCAAATCTTGAATATATATAAATACTAGAAATGTTTCAATTTTTAATGAATTCCTTATTGCTATTGTGGTGCTGTTGTTGTTGATCTTGTTGATATGTTATTGCTGTTATTATTATTGTTATTGCTATTTAGCATAGATTTTTACAAGAGTGTATGAATACTTACTTTGAGGTCACTTATTACAAATGAAGATTTCGTTAGGCGACCAATTTTGGCGTTTATGTAATTTTACAAGGACCGCAACAAATATTGGTTCTAAAATGTGATATAAACAAATGTAACTATTTTTAAGACTCCTATGTCTATCATCCAAGAACGAAGTCGTTTACTAATTTTGTAACAACAAGAAACTTATGCATCAGATTTGTTTTTTTTTTTAATTTGAATAGCCACTCAGCGGATGTCCTTATATGTAGATTCAGGGAGGGAGAAAGGAGGCAACGCTTTTTGTATACAGTCGATACGACTGTGGAAACATGTGGAAAATTGAGAGAAACTACTATAAAATTTGAAAATCAAATAATTCTGAGTTTCTCTTAAACGCTGTCAGCGAGACGAGAAGCTCGGAACTGCCGCATATATTCGCCATAAACCATGTTCAAAGATAGATTGGAGTGGAATTACTTGGAATGCGGAATACGAAGATTTCCCCCATTGTAGATGCTTTTCTTTATTAATTTTTGCCGTGTTATTGGTCTAATTTTTTAAAACAATTTTGGACGAGACTACTGAAAATTTACGTTCGAAATCAAACCTACTCAAAACTGGTAGCTTGTGTACCACAAAAATATTTTCTTCTTTTCTTCCTTTTTGTACGGATTGTGGATTGATGACGTCAACTTGAAATTAATTTTTTGAAGGATGAACAGGCGAATACGGCTAAATTGAGACAGAATAGTACGCACTAATCAAAAACAGTTATGCTTTGTGCAGTGTCCGATGCAGACGTCGACATATTACGAAAATATAAAAATTATTTGAATCCATCCTGGAATGCTAGATTTAAGACATTAGCATACACTTTAATAACGAATCAATATAGAGAATAATTGAAGTGAATTATATTTTATTATTGAGTCAGGCAGAATATTATTTATTTATTGCTTTCATTTTAATGAAGTTTGCATTTAGTTCAATTAATTTGCTCCTAACATTAAATTTTTCAGTCAGCAATTGATTATCTTTTACTTATTTTATTATTTTTTGGTTATTGAACTTTGATCAATATTAAAAAAAAATTGTTTCAACTTATTGTTAAAATAGCAAAGAAGTTTTTCATCTCTAGCTTAACACTTCGAAATTTAAGAGTTATTTGATTAAGAACTTTTCACTTCCTTTTCATGTCATTCTTTTTTCTTTTTATCGTTTTCCTCTTGAATCAATTGAATAACATTTCAATACTTTCAAAACTAGTTTTATTACAACTGAACCAACTATGAACAGTTAAGCAAATCAACTTAACATTTGATTGCTGTCGCCATTGTCGTTCTCGTTGTGCAAGAATGTCGCTTTAATTCTCAAGTTTTTCTGAATTCAACAATATTTGCAAAAAAAAAATTAGAATAAAAAAATTATATTTTGCATAGAGCGGTTTACTGTTTCCATTACTTGATTTCTTCTGTAAATTTTATATTTTACAGAAGTTAATTGAATAAAAGAGAACTAAGAAATGTTTATTTTTATCTATATATATATATATATACGAAAACATACACGTACGCACGTACACACCTCTCCCTTTTTCTTTTGTTTCTAAAACACCGTTAAATTATTTTATCCACAGTAAATTTATTTTTTTTTTTTTGGTTTCGTCTCTTTTGTACGATGTTAATTCCGACGTGATGCGTTAAAGTTAAACGCGCTGCTCGATCTAGTAGTGGGAACAGCTTGACTGTCTGATATGCTTTTCGGTGTTTTTTTTATTAATATTTAACACAAAGCTTGGCTTTATTTTCAAAAGACTTCGAACATTAAACGTTGAATTGCTTCATACAAAACAACCACCACATGCTTACATTGCGTCTACCTGTAAGTATATAGCTATAAACAAATATATGTTATTTACTAACTTTTATTTAAACCTTTTACATGCTAACGTTTCCGAAATAATAGTATGATATTTCGGTTATTTTTAGTTGAGCATCAAGCCTAGCAGTTATATCCATGCTTGTCAGAGTATTTGTAAGTATGCAACCATGAGCACACAGGGAACATTGAAAGTTTTAATTAAAACGTTCAGTAAAGCGAACCGTAAAAGTAAAGTTTGCTCTTAAAACAGTGTTGACCAAGTGAAACATAATTGGTCAATAGATTATATTTGTCAGCCCGCATTTTACCTACTCACCACCCACTTTCCCTTATCATTACACTCTACGCTCTGTGAGGTAGAGCATATACTCAGCTTATGAGGGATATATAATAGCCAGAAGAACTTAAGATGGGCAAAACTTTTGTCATATCGGTCCATAATACTTGTCTGTCTACATGTCCGTGAGACGGCTGTCTACATATTTTTATGTTTAAGATACAAATCGTAACTTTTAAGATATTTAGACGAAGCTTGGTACCCTTACCTCGCCAACCTAGGACCAAATGTTTTGAAAATGAATTGGATTGCACCACTTTTTGAACCATTCCCCGTATATCACCTTTTTATGAAAAGCGTTGTATATAAGAAGTTACAATATTCGAAATATCTCTACCAAAAACCGCCGTGCATAATATTTCGGAATTGTAAATTGATGTACAAAATTTGGATGGAACGCAATTATTGACCCACAAAAATTTGACTTCCATATTTTGAAAACATTTCATTTTCAATATTCGATGATGAAAATTGATCCGTAGTAGTAATGTAACCCAGAAATTAACTTTTACGATGAAAATAGGTGAAGAATAATAAAATCTTTAAAAGCAGAATAAAATTTACTTCATTTGGGCCACAACAGTTGACTTTTTGGGTGTTCATGGAAAGTAGGCTTTTACCTAAAAGTGAAGCATTAAGAGAAGCATATCACGAACGTGGCGGAATAATTGTAATTGTATTAGGCACAATATTGTAGGGTATTTCATGGTGATCCGTCTTACCCGAATATAAAGTTTTTACCGGTTTTTCCTCTATAGCTTTCATATGCGCACATTTCCGTATAATTACAGATCAATAAAATCAGCCAAAGAATATACTGTATTTCAAGATTATCTCGCCAAGTGGGTATGTGTGTGAATGGACATGGAATTAAATTATGAATCCAGGATCATACGGGCTTAAAGTGCATGAATAAGCAGAAGGACGTACAAAATACAAGACGAGAGTCCAGGTAAATATGAATATTTCAACTGAAAAGAGATGAAATGAATATTTTGCTTATTCAAGTTATCGTTGTTATTGCACATTACCTAAGAGTGATATCGACATACTAAATATCTCATTTCGTTTGAGAATTCCCATGAACTCTTCCGTAACTCCAACAAACGAAAATTTTGGCGTGATATGTCAAATTCATTTCAATTAATTGAATTGACGATAATTAACGCACCAGAAAACTTTGAAGAAGCTAAAAGATTATAATCGCACAAGGTCGACCATTAAACGTATTGAGCCAATTCATTTATAGCGATTCTTTACCTATTATCATCAAAAAATGTGGAAAAGCGTACTTTGTTGCCACATAAAAAGTTATACTTTATGGTAATTCACGTATGGGAAGAGATATGAAAGACACGCCCACGTAGTCCGAACATAACACAATGAATTTATATGTCAAATCGCTATACATTGTGGTCTATAATGAGCGTCGTATATTAGTAACAATTAGATCTTGTTGGCATGTGAAAACTTATTTTTTATAAGAACCGTTATATGGGAAGAAATTCAAAAAATCGATCCAAATCGATCAGTCCAAAGTTCCCACATTTATTTGCTATGCCAAAATATTGTTTTCTGCCGATTTTCTTTGAGGAAAATAGCAAACAGAAGATTTTTGCATACAATAAAAATAAATCGTCGTATGGGGAATGGTCGTCAAAGTCCTTGAATCCAATTTATTTTCAACAGTATTCTGGCCTTAGCCCAAAATACGTCAGTGCACGGAATTTCATCAAATCGATTCAGAAAATAGGTAAAAAATGATTCTGATTCGATCGCTATAATAAAAGGTGGGTATATTTTATGTCCTTCCAAGTATTGCACATATCTGCCCAAACTTAATTTACCCTTACTTCAAATACTATCTATTACAATAATAGTAAAAATTTGAACATGTTTTTTGCTAGATACTACTGAATACTACTGAAATTATCGGTTTAAACTTTCGCTTCAGGACAATGAAGACTTGCTTACTATATCGATTAACTCCACCTCTTAATTTAGTTAAAACTCTTTTTAACGAGCAATTAGAACTTAAATATATGTGAAGAGCGTTTTCTACATTTACTTGGACGAAGTGATATTTCTGCCAAATGATAATGACAGTTTCACACATCTAAAAGAAGATCTTGCATTTAATGTCGCAGTGCACGTATATTATATATGGATTTATTTCGTCAAGACGTTCGGAACAACCAAAAGATAGGTTCAGAAATACAAAAAAGGGTAAATATTCGTGATCAGTATTAGATTCTGAAACGATTGAACGATATCGATCCCTCAGCGTAGTGCTCATATGCGTAATGCTTGTGGCACACATTCCTTCGTCCTCACATACTATTCTCAATAACAAAGATATCGGCTCTACGTTTAACAAAAATACTCAAAGCTCTTACATGTATATCGGTTATTGATAATGGGTCATTCCACTCGGAAGACACGTACACGTTACATTACTACTGGAATATAAAGGGAGAATATCTATGCTTTCTAAATTTTTCTTCTTACTCGTAAACTATAACAGAGAGAACGATACATATTTCCAGTTGTATTCTATGAATAATGTTAGAGTAGTTGCACAAAAACGGAAAAATCTCAGCGACGACCACGGAAAGTTTCATTTTTTAATCAAAACGTATAGATATTCTGGAGCAATATAAAATCCTGAATTAATCGAAGCATGTTCTTTCAATGTCTATTTACCCGTGTCGTTATATCCTGGTCGCAAAAATTAAGATAACAGCTTAAAATAATACAAAGGCTTCCTGCTCACAGCTTAACCCTAGACGGATCTTTTTTTCGATTGGCTAATCACTCAGGGTACATCCCCTATTCGTACTATACGGTGGCGAACAGAAAGAAGAGAGGAACAAGGTAGAGAGGTAGGTGGTGGCCGCTAGTCTAGTGGGTATGTGCCCAATCGATAAGTTTTATGTCTTTACCGACTGCGCACTTACTATAGCCAGGACCGAAGAAAACTCTAGTGCACTTGAGATTTAAACCTACAAACATTGACTTGATAGCTGCGGATCTTACTTACTCGGCTCCTCGGGCTTTAGGTGTTGAAATCGAATTCGAATTTGTTAATTATAGTCGCATTGTTATTGAAAATGATTACTTTTCGCAGTGTCAGGGAAAAAGATTCATTGTACAATTTTCTTTATATAGTACATCACAAGCATTTCTTATTTAACTTTAACAGTTTAGTGTTAATCTAAACATTAAACATGTATTGATATAATTGAATAAGTCAGTTAATTATGAAATTTAAGAAAACAAAGAGCAGTCTTTTAGAAATTTCAAAATAAATATTTTTATGTGCAAACAAAATAACTAAATTGTGAATGCGTTGTGAATTTATAAGCCAAAGATGTATTCCTCAAACTGATTAACATTACACTAATATTCTGAATTATTGTGCTTTCTCCTAAAGGCTGTGAAAATGGAATTTCGGCTGAAATTCAGAGTGAGTCTTCGTTATATTGAATTAAAGGAATTAAATTATACATGAGTAAACAATTTTACACAAAATGAATGCAATAAAAGTAAATATTAGCTTGTGGGATACGTGTTACACTTCCTTTTTTTGCGCGAAATGTTCTGAGTTGTAAATTAAACTTTCCAAGTTGTAAGTGGCTCTCTATGTCTTCTTACATTTAAGCTATGTGCATAAAACGCTTCACCAGCGAACTGACAGATTCACTTACTTTATGGTGCAACCCACTGCACCGTCGTTGAAAAGCCGTGATGGAAACAAAAGTGTTCATATAGCAAACACTGTGTTCCAACGTTGGGGAAGTTCAACAAACTTAAAATGCGTACACTTTTCCCTGACACAAAAATTATTCCTGGATGTTGTACAATATGATTGCAAGTTTTCGAAAATACTTAATCAACGCAAATACGCAATTTTTTTAAATCTGTATATTTTCGAAAGCGGTCACCTAGTGTATTAACCCCATCCAAAGTGAATCCACGCAATCGACGATTAACAAGAAGTCACGGCAATAGTCTCCCATTCTACGTTTAATTAGATTGCAGGAAGGTTTTGAACGACTTGAGTCATATCGTTCCACGTCAACAAATTGCTATTGCTTTCTTTGTGAAGCATATTCATATGAACATTTGTCATTGCGAACGTTTCTACCCTAGTCAAGATTAGATCTGTCTCATTGGAAGCAGAGGAAAAGTAAGATAATAGTAAATTAAATCAAATGCAGAGCAGACACAAACCCTCTTTTTTACTCACGAAAGAAATCTTCGCGTTTTTTCTTACCATCGCTTAACAATTGAAAGCCAAGGAATTCCTTTTTCTGATCACATTAAATACGTGGCTATATGAGTATTTGCAAATTCGGCATAAATTGTATGCCTTTCGTCCAGATCTGTTACATCTTTCACTTCATATGTTACTTATAGCCAAATCATTGCTATTCGTAAATATATTTACAAAACATTTGTTTCGTAAAACTGAATAGAACTGTTTAGTCCTTTACTTTAACGATGTCAGAAAGTCGCTCACTGTTAATATGCTTAAAGAAGTACAAGTTATGAGCGTTTATGAAATTTCCGTTTACATTTAAAATTCATACGATTTTTCTTAGTAAAATTCTAGTCTAAAAGGAGAAAAAATCATATTTGTCTTGGGTAATGTACATGTTAATGGCAGCACCTCTTCCGTAATATTACATATCAGGAGGAAAGAAGTTATGTTTTGCTTCGGGTAGGAATGCCCTCACCAGCGTTTACGCGTGAATTCATAACAACGTTGGGTAACGATCAATGTAAATGATATTTCAATCCAAATTACTTTTAGATTTAGTTGTAGTTTATAGGTTATTGTTGTTGTTATTGTTAGCTTTACTCTGATTTATTTGTATATGCTTCTTTTTAGATCAATGTACGACAATATTATAAAAAAAATTTTTGGAGCCAATTTAGAACTTGAATTTAAACGATCTACAACTTTTCATACCAAAGAAGATGGAAAAGGCCAAAATTGTTATTTTTGTAGGAATTGTCGACTGATTTAAAAGCCTCTTATTTGTTTGCGCTGACGAGAGTAATCCAGTTTCCTTTTCTAGATAAAAGTTTGTGTACTTTCAGCAGAAGCATGAACCACATATAGACATGACTGAAACGGTGATATTATTTTCACAGTTCAAGGTTATATTGATGTTATACGATCTCCAATTATTATATATTACAAACGTTCTCATATTCTAATAGGTCAAATGTCATGATTGTAATTAAGATTAAAGTTCAAGTATAACAAAAATGTGTTGGAGAAATCTAGTCTTCCTGTATGGAAGGCAATATTTCTTCCAATTAAAGGTCGACTATTGTGCGGGCTTTAATGTTTTGTTTACGTATACATTGTCTGCAGGATTCGTCTTTTGTTTTTAATGTTTGATTGCACAGCGAGCGTTCTACTGATAAGTACTTTTTGTGTACGTTCAATATTATGAAATCGTTGAAAACTTTATTTTTGTAATATTTATTTTTACATACGTTTAACAAAAAATGTACTTTATCTATTGTAATGATAAAAAGAAAATACTTTATATTCTCGTAATTTTTCATAAAACTAAAACTAATTTACAAAATTTGTATTCATAATATAAAATTGTTCATTTATTAGTTGTTTTCAATCATCTATCTTGCTTTAAACTAAGCTGTCATGTTATTAGATTTTGCTAATTGTATAACCGTTGCTTATCTTTCGATTATTTGATTTTTGAGAGGGTTATTTAAAAAAATATGTATTGCTTTTTTAAGAGAAATTTGTGTTCTTTCTTGGTTTTCGAAAGTTTATATTATAAGTAGAAAAATACCTTCGTAAATAGTGATATATTCAAATTTCTCTTATGTCAGCATTTTTTTTTTAGAGCACTTTATTTCTATCGTTTAGTAAAAATTGAAATAATTATGTTTCAATTCAGTCCTTCGCAGTATTGAAACAACGGTTTATTCTCTCAAAGTTTTCTGAGAAGTCGAAAAAAAGACTTTCGTTTTTAATGACGATGTAATGAGCAAAAAAATGTTAATTTAAAAGTTGTAAAAGTAGTTAGTTAGGACAATACGAGTTAAAGTTAGCAAAGAAAGGAAAATGAGTTCTCGGTAAATATGAAAATGAAGTACTGTTTGAAAGCTTGAAAATATTATTTAGTGACTGCTAATTTTTTTTTAAATTTAATTGTTAATGAAGAGGATCGATGATATGGAAAATTTGGGATGGTTTTAAAAGAAAAGCTCTTTTTCTTTGCTAAACGGAGTAGAAATTTGCCTGAGATTAAGTAACAATTTACAACACAACGTATACATGCATCCATACTACATGTATCCATATTCATATACATGTGCATATCCATATTAACATATATACATATACATATACATATCTATACCTTACACTCACACATATTATCTATTTAACGATGCGACTGGCAACTATTGTAACATGGGACTGTATTTCAATTCGTACGTTAATATTTTTCCATACTTTACAATACACATCCATATATATAAACATACACGAATCAAGATTATATTTGTCATATGCATCAACCTTTCTTTGGTAAGGCGTATCACGCCTTGCGACAGGCATTAGCATATTCTACTGCATCGTGTAAAGTGGGGAAAATTTCAAAAGGTCCTCCACCGAATGCCATACTATGCACAAGGCTATCATATACTCGGTCCGCTGGACTGGCTATAAACATGCGTGTGTCATATTTTTTTAATTCATTCATAATATCACTAAGCATTTGGCCACCGGCCATATCGATATGGGATAAGGTACTAAAATCCAAAACCAGGAAACGGAAAGAAGTATTTAAATGGCTATGTGGGCTACCATTAGTTAAAATAGTGCCATTTTGAGCAACAGGTACATAAGCGCTTCTTTTACTTTTACCGATGTCCAATTCTAACGCTTTATACAGAGCATTACGGTACGATACTGCTGTAGCGAAATTGAGAGCTCCTGTATAACGGAACATTTTGGTTTCAGGGACTTCGAAGGCGTTACGATGGTTACTTATGTCTACGTACACCGCTGACGCTTCAGGTATGTAACCTAACAAACAGGAATAAGGTCTCAATCCTTTAATGTACAAGTTTAACAAAGATATGCAGATACCGATCACAAGACTAAAAGGACAAAAAAAAATAAAATGATAAACTTTTTAAAGACAAACAATTTTTTCACTCACCCGTAACCGATGTCAATCAATACCACACCGATAAAGGTACACAACCACGTGAGAACCTCTAATTTGCCCTGTTTAGAGAATTTCTTCAACTCCTTGGCCTGCATGAACATAGGTTTTAAAGCGACTATTATAACTCCAGCCAAAACGCACTAATCAAAAAAAGTATTAAAAACAAAAATGTTAGTAAATTAATTTTAGCTTACCCTCGGCAAATAACGAAAAAATGGTCCTGTCCAAAATAGAGTCATTACAATCAATATAGCCGAAACTAAAGAGGCTAATTGAGTAGCTCCTCCCGTTTGTTCTTGTATTAGCGATCTGGTTAGCGAGCAAGCTAAAGGTATACAAGAGAAAAATCCTCCCACAATATTGCCTATTCCCATTGCAAATAGCTCTTGATTTGGACGAATTTCGTATGAATGCTTTTTGGCAAAAGTGAGGCCCAATGACATAACAATTGAGTAAGTAACCACTGCTATGGCCAGTGAGTCTGCTATTAGGTTTGGTATTAGACTTAGGCGAGGTATTGCTGGTGTTGGCAGACCGGTGGGTATTGGACCTACTAATTGAATATTATAGTGAGAGTCCACTTCTAGTAGCATAGACACAATTGTGCCTCCTATCACAGCCATGAGCTCGGCGGGTACAGGAAAACGACATTTTTTACGTAAATATGGTTTAATTAATTCGTTACATATCGTCATAAAGGTCATGATGGACAAACAAAAAATCAAAGTTGCCACATTAGTGTGAAGTATTTCCCTACATAAATAGATGAGGGAGTAAATAATTTTAAATAGTCCCTTATGACGGGGCACTTGAAGACCAAAAGCATCTTTTAACTGCGTGATAACTACATGGCACGCTGCCCCAGTTGTAAAACCGTTTACTAAAGGCTCACTAAGTAAAGCGGATATTGTTCCTAAGCGTAGAAAGGACATCAGAAGCTAAAAAAATGCAATAAAATAATTATTAGTTAGAAAAAAATTCAATTTAACATAATCAACTAAAATTTACATGCATTAATCCCACCGTAAACGCTAAAGCCGTTACCACTTCTATCGGTGTTATAATTTCGTTACCCACTAGTGATAACTGTGCTTCTTCCGATGCATAAGTTTGAACTACCGATAGAGTCATTAAACTAGCCACAGCAAAAGTACCGATCGATATGTGTCGCGATGTGCCGAATACCATATATATCAGAGTAGGGAATATGGCCATATAGAGACCACTACCTGGCGATACCCCCGCTAATAAACCATAAGCCATGCCATGTGGTATATGCATAACGGCCACAGTAAAACCAGCCAATACATCACCTAAAAAATCACGTTTCATGGAATATTTTGGTAGCCATTGGAGTATCGGTATAATGCCAGTGAACATTGCCGAAAATGACCAACTATGCCAGCATTGCTTCAAGGCATATGGTAAACTTTTATCCCTTGCTCCATAACCGGTTTCTTTTATCACTACGTCATGACTTAGGACATCACGATGGACATCATATCTAGGTTGAATTTTCGGTTTAACATTTATTATAGCCTGTGTTAACGGCTGTTTAGCTCTATAACGTAATTATAATTATATTAAATTGGAATTAAAATTGAATTGAGTGTATTCTTTGACTTACTCTTTATTAGCCTCAATATTTGACATTTTCGGAGGTTTTAAGCCTTTAAACAACACATCCGTATAATGATTTTGAAAAAATTTCTGCTGATATTCGAAAAAGCTCTTAGGACTATTAAACACCGTGGGATGCTCTTGGTTCTTAGTTTTGCTATCGTTTTTTTCTTTGTTGCTCAAATGTAACGTAGTAATAGCTTGGTTACTAATTGTTATGGAGGACTTCCGGTTAGGAGCATATGCACTTAGTTGTAAAACGTTAAAAAATTTCTGAAAAAGAAAATGCTTAAAAAATGAATATCGTAGGTGTAGAGATTAAAGCTTGAGTCCGTCAATGGTAAAGACGACTTTGGAAAATCTCTAGTGAAAATGATAGATACCAAGCAAGGCACAATGTGTACCTTGCTGCAGAATTTAGATATTACAAGTTGAAAACAAAAACATCTATAAAATGCATTGTAGCTTCATTATAAAATCTGGAAACATTATTGTCACAATGTTGGCTATGTTCCAGTTCGTACAAAAATTTTATCAGTTACATAGTATTTGTCAAACAATCTTTCAGTATTTCCTAAATCTGCATTTGGCTGAACTCTCTTTAGTGCGAAGCGATCACAACTATTGCTTTTTTAAATCCGCCTTCCATTTCACTATCATACGATTATCTTATAATGATTTTAGCATTGGCTAAAACAATCACTATTGAATGTAGCGAGCGAAAGGGTGGGTGTGTGTGTGTGAGTGAGAGAGCGAGAGAGAGAAAGAGAAAGAGAGAGTGGCTGAGAGAGGATGAGTGAGAGAGGGGTGACAGAGAGTGGGTGAGAGCGGGGGTGGGAGGGGGGTGCGTGATGTCACGCCACGGTTGAACGCCAAATGACCGTTTTTTAAACTTTTTTATTTTAATATTCAACGGGTTTAGGGCAGATTTGTCCAATCTTTGTGACGTACAGAAATGGGAATCAAATTTATTTTCAAGAGAATAAATATTATTGATAAACTTGAATAAGGGACAATTCGCCCCTTAACTTTTTGGAATCACAGTTACAACTGAGAAACTTTACTGGAAAATTTACTTTGGTTTTAATTTGTGTCCTTTCACTGCAACCCGGATATGTTACAAAAATCAATTAGATAATATCGTATCTCTGTTCATAATTAAAAATTCTAAAATAAAAGCTAGCTGCCTTCAGACTCATAAATACGTTGCTTGGTTTTCGAATAGTTCAACATGTCTTAAATACGTTGCTCTTCGATTAAGTCGACTTGTACCTATGCTTGGATATGTTGAACTACATTAAGCGTGTATTTGTATGTTCCATGCTAACCATGTAGCTTACATTCGTGCACAAGCGGAGCTGCTCTAAATGGTAGCTTCCAGTTACTACGAAAATGTTTTTCCTTTTTTTGACTTTATGTACAAAATAACAAAAAAGTGTAACCAATAGATATTAAAGCGAATGAAAACGTTATAGTTGGGCTAGGCCGAGTATTAAATACCCAACACCACATTGTCTAACACAATTCTTGTTTTTGCCACAGAACACCAAAATTATACCCTCTTTTTATATGAACTTACTTTTATGGGATTGTCTTACTTTCCGTAAGAGTGGTTGCGTTCAAGATACATGTTCAAAGTTCAGCAAAGCTAACTTTTATATCAAATTACTATTATAGATCAACTTAGACTTTTCTGCCCTGCATAACATAAATTTTCGTGAAAATCCTTATGCAGGGTAGGATACAAAAATAGATGTACGCGGTCCAAATTTTTTAAAATTAATTTTTATATCGAATTCCTATTACAGGCCAATTTTCATTATAACATCATCATAAAACTTAAACTTTTCTGATTTATTACCTTTTAAAAGATACAGAAATATCAGTTATATTATTTTAAGAGACAAGATCTTAGTCGACTTAGGTTGAAATTTCTAAAATCCATCACTGGATTGTTTACGACATTGGGTTGCAAGACCAATAGCAAAGAGTCAATGTATCGATCGTGTAGCGTATTATGCATATCATAAATATATTCTTTATACTGCTGTGCTGACGACAAGACATTTTTGATTAAACCGCATGTCTATCCAAACGATTACTTCTTTTTTCTTAATTTGACATTTGTACCTTCAGTAGCAAAGCTAAAACGCTTAACTACATTCATCTAAAGAAAAGTTCGATTTCAAAATCGTCTGAAGCTTTTCAGCTGAGAAAAAACAAGACTGCGATAGAGATAGATAAAAACGTGAATAAGTTTTGATTAACCAATGTAGTATAACGAAAAGTATTATGATTAGATCCGTTCGACGTCTAAGTCGTGCTTTAGCATCGGTGGTGAGAAAGAGGTCATCGTCCGCAATGTGTTCTTTGCCTTTTTCGTCTTTTCGGACAAGCTATGCCAAAATCTTGAAATTTTCCACATTTACTTTACGTAACAATCTACTTTTTAGATCCGAAAATGGAACCAATGGGTCATGCCCACACAAAGTTACAAGTAACTAAATATTACTTTCTTCAATTTTTGAGACTTTATGCTTATTTATCACAAGACAAGCAAGACCGAATGTTTAAAACTATTTTGTACACTCCTCAAATGGCGATATATTGTGTGTCTAAAAATGGGTTAATTTTAAAATTAATATGGTAGATACCGCGATTAATTTTTTCTTAACAATACCAACGATATGGGTATCAAATAAAAGAACTTGGAGAGAAGAATGCGAAGAACATAGTGGTACGTATGCGAGATTCGCGCCCCGCCGAATATAACTTACTTACTTGTTTTTATCTCACCCTGAGAGAAAAAACATCTACTCATTTGAAAAATTATGTGAAAAATGGAATATTTGAAATCATTTTGTTACGATTTCGGAACTTTTTACAGGTAGTTGTAAACACCACGTTTACATAATTTTTGCATTATTCATTTATAATTTGAACCTTTCGATCAACGTAGCGGTGTGCTTAGATTGTTTTACTAAAAAAAATAGGAACTAAATTGAAGTTTTAATTTAGAAGCTCTACAATACCTTGACACTATAATATAGGGAAAACCTCCGCTCTTAGTTGTACGATTATTAGTTTTTAGTACTACTTAAAACTGCGAGACTCCAATGGGCCAATTATGTTAAGAATACTGAGAATGTAAAATCCTAATCATATGCAGTATATGTTAGAGCCAATCAATTTTAAATTTCTCCTGACTTGAGTTTTAAATTTTCATTCTAGATTCTGATGAGATATCCTAAGGAGGAGGTTTAAATGGTCACATAATTTTTGAAGAATGAAATGAAAAGATGACTGCTGGAGTTGCAAACTTTTAAACGGATCAAAGCTTGATTTACCGAACAGGCGCGTTACGAGTACTTGACACTTTAAAAACGTCATTCTCGAAGGACAAGTCTCGAAAATAGCAAATGGCAATAGCAAGATCTTAAAGTAGCACTTGCCAATGAAGCACGTATAGAAGCATTCATTATTAAAGACTGAGTGTCTTCTTTAATCGGATACTCAATTTTTCAGGCAAAAACCAATATTTTACAAAATTTACGTATTATTATTATTATTATGTAAATTTAGTCAGAGAATAAATTCTAAGACTAAAATCTTAAAGCACTAGCATCTAAGGCTTTCGGCTTTTATTTTTTTATTAATATTATTATTATAATTATTATTATTATTAAAAACTCTACCGCACTTGAGATTTGAACCCACGACCATTGAATTGCTAGTCGAGACTCTTGCCTACTCGGCCACTCAGGCGGATAAGATTTACGTAGACACGTAAATTAATACTTTTTTTCAGATTCAAATTTGCACCAGCTACGCTGTTTGCCGAGGAAGCTGTCGAAGGTATGTGCCTCGCAAGAGTGACTTCGATGTTGCTATTTTTTAACATTTCGTAAATATATTCCTTTCTTTACACTTGAATATTGGTTGTATTTGACGTCCCTAGTGTTGCTTGTCTTCACCTTTAAGACGAACTTGGCTTTCTTGCTTTTTTTAAAATACATTTTTGACGTTACATTTATAACAAAAAAGAAAAAGTCGTACGACCTAATTAACATTTAACCGAACAATATTCACTTTTTGTGCATAATATTTTAAAAACTATCTCATGTTTTAACCATATGGTCGCTAAGCGCCTGTATTCACTCATCCACTAAAATCCCCACTAATTAAGTTTGAAAACAACATATTTATTGTAATTTTCTACGTTTAAGGGCAATTTTCGTGCAGACATTTAATAAAGGGGTAAAAAACATGCCGAAGTATCGAAAATGGGTGTTAATTATACTCCTAGGCAATATCGATCTAAAATGTGTCTTCATTATTTATCAGCGTCACTTAAAAACCGTTTGATATAAGGAATAAGTTCGGAAGTTTATGCACTTCACTTATATGATAAGTATTGACGATTCGTCCAAATTACAAATTCGTTATGACATGTAAGCCGGGTTTGGTGTCATTCACCGTCGTCGTAATTTATTCAGCCTTCTACGAAGTTGATGATTATACGAAGTCTTACATGGATATTGGATATGTGGAATTCTAAAATATGCTTTAATTTAGAAAATATGCAATAGTATTCATACCTTTTTATTAAAGAGTTTGTCTTCCATTTTAGTTTTAATTGAATCATCAAGTGCGAAAAATTAGGAAAACCTTCTTGTTTGGCGCATACGTAATCAACAGTTAAATCACTAAGGCAGACATTGGAAAATATTGAAAAATTTATTAACGTTTCCTTCCAATTGCGTTTAATTAAATGAAATATATTTTTATTTTAAAAATTAAAAAATAATTTTACTTTTTAACTATTTTTATTACACCTCATTTGTTTGATCGTCCTATGTTAATGCTTATAGTTCAAATCTAATAGACTTGATGGCAAACTTTTGATGTATTTCTAACTGACTTTTAAACATTTAGTTGGAAAATTCTTAGTCACGTTGATAATTTCCAATAATGGTTTGAACGTAAGCAAAGTGCCGAGGAGGTATTTTTAAAATACTAATAAACCGACACACGCTATTTGTTTTAAGACTTAAGTTGTGAATGTGTTTATACACGTTAAGAAGAAGAAGCCGACACTTTCCGAATACATTGTCAAGTTCATTGTAGGCTATAGACAAACTAAGTAATCGCGTTAACTAACAAATTGTCTAATTAGAAATCTTTTGTCCCCACCACCTTAAACACATATTAGGTTGGAGGAAAAGTTCATCATCATTTTAAAATAACTAATGCTGATGAATAATAAATGTTCGATGAAATGAATGATTTAAATTTTTTTTACCTTCTTCCCATTTTGCATTCCATTATGCATTTCATGCATATATTCCCGTCCTCAAATCAAATTCGAGAAAAGGTGATTTTAAACGCTAACGCACTTTTCTTTTTTAAACTGCACGGAATCATTTAATTATTATTTACAAGTTTGTATTGACTGTTTGTCCTTGCTCGTGATTCAATTATGCTTTTCTATTCCACTAAGAACAACTCTAATTATTCTCGTGAGAAAATTTTAAACATTTTGGCAGGTGGGGATAATCATGATGCATGAATCGAAAAAGACCAAAATTTTCTTCCAATCTAAAACTTGTTTATTTCTTAAAAATTGCGAGGATATTAGTAACATACCCGTCGACACTTTAAGGCGACATATATTGCTAAGCCTCATACATGTCAAATTGTCAATTTTAATGTGGGATGTGTATTTTCAATGTTTGTTCCAACTACTTTATATCTTTTAATTGTTACGAACGTGTTTGTGGGTACACTATCTTTGTGTGCGTGTATAGCCTGACATGATAAAGATGTCAAAATCGGCTCAGTGTTTTGTGCTGATCAACGGTTCGATGTGGCATGAGGTCTTGAAGGATTGTTTCTAAATGTTACAAACGGAAAGAAAAAAATGATGGTAACCCCTTCCTTGTTAATTGTTATAAAAATAAATACATTTCTACAAATAATTATATCTGCATATACATAACATGTATATTAGGAGCTTGCAGAAGTGTTGACTATTCTTTCATTTGAAAAAGGCCGTCATTGAGAAAAATTGGTATACGTCCGCAAGTCTATGCACATAGTACGTATTTTTTGATATTGTTAGTAGGCAAAGTAAAGCAAAGTCGAAATAATTCAAACATAATAATTGAAAAGTGACCAAAATTAAAAATTCAACAAACCAGACATTTATCCAATCGATACTTTGCATAAAAATACCTAACATCTCTTAAAGCAAGAATAAAAACCAAACAACAAAAAATCTAAAAACAGGGTGTTCCCCTAACCAGCTTCAAGAGTACTTGTGTTTGTACATGTTAATTCGACATATTTATTACAACTACAACACGGTAGCGAATGCTGAATAAAGTCTACATAGAAAATTCGGCATTTAAAGATGAATTTAAATTGAC
Source organism: Glossina morsitans morsitans (assembly GCA_001077435.1). Taxonomy (NCBI): domain Eukaryota; kingdom Metazoa; phylum Arthropoda; class Insecta; order Diptera; family Glossinidae; genus Glossina; species Glossina morsitans. The sequence goes on from CCAG010015562.1 coordinate 17,802, forward strand.
TATCATATCATGTGATAAGATTGGGGCATTTTTAATGAATACTAATAGCAAACTAAACTTTTAAATATCGAATAAGATCTTGTTTACAACCTATCTTAAGTTGAAGTGTTTATGCGGTTAAAAAATTCATTTTCCCACAAGCATGAAAAACTTTACAAACATCATTAATGCTCAGTCGTGGGTCGAAAGAATCCGATTTGATACAATAAATAATTTCAATGCATATTTGTTTTTAAGAAGATGATCAATCGTGTCGATATGTCCTAGCTCGGTTTGCTTAATAGGTAAATTACGTTTAAATGAGAAATGTTTAATGTTTCTGCAATCATAGCGTCTACTAACGTTTCTAGTCGTAATCAGTCTATATAGAACATTTTTACCAAGGACACGTACACAAGCACACACGTTTAAAGAAATCAAAATAATGAAAGCAGCCTGGCCTCTTGAAACCTTTTTCCAGTGTGCGGTCATACAAATAGCATCAAAATCTTAATACATAGTAATTCACCGATAACCGAAAATCACGTCTTTGTAAAACAATTTTCATAAAAGAAGAAGAACAATTTTTATATTCAGCAATTAAACTACGAAAGGCCTGCACAAACGTACAGAGAAAAACAATCGAAGTTAATTCGTCTCTGCCTTTCTGTTCTTTTTATTGAAATCGTTACAATGTTCGAGTATTCTTTAAAATCCAAATAAGACTTTCATATCTTACCTCTAAATGGAAATTTGAAACAATATATCATTTTTCATAAGGCTTTTGTGAATTCCTTTTTCAGTTTGCTTTCATTTGCCTACAAGGTTAATTTAGGAATAGCGATAAATAATAGATTTGTTAATGTGAGCATAACATATTTTTAAATAAGTAAAAGAAAAATAAATATGTGAAATTTTTAAACTGTACAGAAGTAAACACCAATTCGTCAGTTTTCTTAACAATAGCAACAATAAGAATTTATTTTTGTTTATTTTAATTTTTATTTAAATTTATTGCATGATGCGAGCTGCAAACCAATTGCTCTCTCCTATTATCATTTGATCATATACGATGTATATTGTCCGACTATATCGTTCAATTATGATATCTGCAAAGTGCTTCAGTTGATATACTTTTAATGAGGGCGGCAAAGACCAGTTTTATCGCAACGAGTAGACGCGCTCTTTCGTATATTTTATGATACTTTAGATGATAGTATTTTATAGTAAGTAAACTATAATACATTATATTTGCTACCGCATTGAATGGATCCCTTCCTTACTGGTGTCATAACTCAATTGCAGTGCGTTTGCTAATCCAAAATTTCAGTAAGTGGGAATACTTTTTCGAGTAGACCTAAAGGCCGCAATACGTGAAAAAAACATTCTGCTTTAACGTGCACAAAAAATTTTTCACCTCACCTTGTGTGGCCGATGTAAAGAAAATAACAAAACGTCTATAGCCTTTCATTTGTGTTAAAATGCCCAAAAAGGGCATTTCCAGGCAATTCGTGTAACCACTTTTAAAACGTTGAAACCAAAACCGACAATTGGGATATGATGGAGCAGCATGGCCATAAGCTTCTGAATGTGTTTAGTGGACTCCGGCAGCAGATTTCTTCAAATAAACAACAAAAGTAATGAAGGTCGAAAATGTAATTTTGAGCGCTCCATGCAATTAGCGTCGGCATACGCTGAATAACTCAATAATATTAACTGGCAAACTGTTATTTTATGTAGGAAAAGGTCAAAACCATCGAATTTAACCGTTATGTACACTGGTATTTTCCATTTCTTTATCATTTTTATCTGTAGAAGTCGCTGACTAAAATAAACGCAACCAACTACTAATATTTTCAGTAGGCATTGTATAATGTTTTTTGTAATGATTGAGTCATAATTTAAACCTTAGTTAATTTTGAATCATGAATTGTGTGCATGACTCCAGTTTTGCTCTCAATGCTTTTTCATCCAACATTTAGTGAATTCCGTTCCGAATGTGGTGTCAACGTAATTAATTTCTCCTTTAACCATTTGACCATATACGATGTATAGTGTCAATGCATGTAATTCAATTATTTGCAAAAGTTAATGCTTGATTTAATTATTTGGTGATTACGACGACAAAGAACACCATATTTTGCATATGAGCGGATTGTACTCAGATTTAGTTTATGACCCGTAATGTTTCCCATATGTAACATGTTATATATCATCTTAGCGAGAGTTCACGGTGGCGTAGCGTTTAATTGTACTCTTCATTACAATGGTTTACTATGCAGTTGTGAATTTCCTAAAAATGATGTATATTTGTATTGTTGTTTATACTTCTCTTTACAGGGTCTGTTACCCTGCTGATATTTTAAAAGGGAAGTTCCAATTTATGACCCATTTTAACATATAATAGTGGGTCTCTATCACCAAAGCATTAGAAAATTTTTTTCGTTATCGTTATAATATTTGCAGAGAGATTATACTTATTTTGCTTATTGGAGTGAGAACAAATTTAACATTCGTTTCACGTTGGTTGTAGTTTTTGCAATTTAAAGAATTAATCCAATAAAACATTGTAGACCGATCGAGATTCCCTCACTAATCAAAAGCATATTTTGTCGGGCCTCCAATAAATATAAGTATGAGGATATTGCAAATTGTATCCAAACTCAGTTGCTTATATTCTACTGCAATAGATACAAAAATACTGATTCTCATGCTATCATAGAAGTGAAAGAAGTTTCTGAAAAAATAGTAGATCCAATTGAATAAGGAATATCGAACATTTAGTATCACTAATGTGGGTTAATGGTATTTATGGAGCATACAGAAGGCATGCAAACTCAGCTATATCTCTTCGGCAAACTGTTGATTTAATAACTACGACCTAAAGGCATAAGAATAAATTTGTCGTCAAATGTTAGTTTTCAGTCGCATCAAAGGAATCTCAAAAATCAACAAATTAGACTGAGGAGTACGCCAACTTGATACTACGATATACCGCTATATCGCAGCTCACATTCTATTCAACTATTGGACAATTCCATGTACCTAATTTGTGAAAGACAAAGAAATACTATTGACGTCTCGTAAGTTTATAAGAAACGGGGATGCTAGAATGTCTACACAGACGTGGAACCCTGGTAATTAGATTTGAGCCTTAATCGCACTGGAATTTCACCGGAGCATCTTGACGTAGACTGCCTAACCTCATGTATATAATGCGTAAAAGTTTCAAATTCTATTGGCGCGAGCACAAATTGAACTTACTATTCGAGACTTTTGAGATTCGTTTACTGCACAATAGAATAGAAGAGCTTTAATGCCACATTTACAATGCGAGAAAAGATTCAATGAGAACGCCACTCAACAACCTATATAAAAATAAATAAAAAATAAATAAACAAAAATAAACGCAAAATAATGCAATGACAATGATCATGAATTCTGTTTTTTATTTTACGACTACCGAGCAAAAAAAACTTTTTTTATATGATGATATAAAAATTATAAAAAAATGTATATATATGTATATATTTTTACTGTTTTGTTAATAAAGAATAATCAAATGTTTCAAATTTTGAATTTAGAAATTGAAATATATATTAGTAAACGAAGTAAACGAACTAATCGTATGTGTGCTTATTAAGGTTAACCGCTTTAGCTTACGTTTAGGTACTTTGCTTTAACAATTGATATCGCAAAGATGTCTGATTAACTAACGCGTATCAGTATCAAATGTAAAATATATGATAAAATAATAGATGAAGAAAAGAGGCAGAATGGAATAGCGTTTATATACGTTCGGCTTAAGGATCAAGATACGCACAAACATCAAGAAAAGTTTCTATAGACGGATGCCTGCGAGAGATGGACAGGGTGGCCCAGTAATCGTAGTAGTAGCCGTACTCAAAGAGAATGCTGAAAAAGCCTATTAGTCCTATTAAGAGGCATTATTGATGTATAGGTCTCTTTTATCGTGGATATATATATATAAACAAAACACCGTAAATGTGTCTAACAAACCAGTCCTGTAAATAACAAATATATTATATTTTTTTTTAGCGTCTGTGAGGCCCTAACGAAATGGTGGGGTACCACCAAAAAAAAAAAAACATAGTAAACTTACATAAGTACACATATTTTCAATGACTGTGGGATCTTTAACATCGAGCGTTTTAAAAAACACGGGCGTCTGCCCGTCGGGCAGCCAAGGGTATAGGATTGACAACTAAAACTTTGTAGACGAACTATAACCAAAAATTGGAGCAACTTGAAAATTAAAATAAAAATCAATTCGTTGGCTTCCAGCTTGTACCCAAAACTTTTCCAACATTATAAATTTATACAATAAACAAAGATCAACACTTTACTTCTGCTATTAAGTGACGATCATAAAATAATAAATGTGAATGGCTATCACTACACGCATTATACAGTGTATCAAGAAGCTATCGATACATTTTAAAGACAATTACGTCGAAAGACAATGTTTGTCTTCCTCTTTGACCTCGATTACTTGTTTTGAAAATTTAACTATTATTGGGCTCGTTTGTTTCTTTGGCAGTTTTTCTTTGTCCCATTCAATTAATATAAATCAATTTTTTGCTTCACAACTTTCTGATTACACTGAAAAAATGAAATTTTAGTTTTTCAGTTCTCGTCCATAGTGAATATTGGTTAGAAAGTTTTACTGTCAGACTTTTCTGATTAGATGTTAGCTAGATGAATTTAGACGAAATGAATCAGTTCTTTAGAACCTGCACTTTGTCGGCCTTCCAGAACAAGGTGTATCTACCAGTTCGTACAGCCATGTGGTTCAATTTCCATTACATTTAAATCAGGGATATAATAAATAAATGAGTTTAAGACAGATTACTTGGACAAGAAGTGCTGAAAGCAACCGTAAAAGTTAGCCTTACCGCTACTGCTGACCTGCCGATAAGCAATGCCTTTGTCATCACTAGCAAAGCAGCTGACGGAAATTAATCTGCCGACCAGAGGTAAACAAGAAAGCCAAGGAAATATTGTATAAATATTTTCTAGTTATTATGTATTAATGTAAATTTTCAATTTCATTGAGAACAAAACGAATTGTTAGGACGAAAACGAATATTGAACTGAATGAAACCTTTGTTGCCAAGAGTAGGGATGCGAATAATGGAGAAGAATGCTGAATGCAAAAACTCTTAAAGAAATGGCAGAAACTTAAAATCTTGACAAACAAACGATTTCCAAATTTTTAAGGAAGTTGTAATCATAATTAACGTAGCCAGAAATGTTTTGGTGCATTTCATATTAACTCCTGGCGAAAAGTGGAATGTGTAGATTTAATCTACCAACTGCCTTGTATTACCATATTCCGCATCGTGCATAGTAAGTCCGAATATCGCTGACATCAAGTGATACTATTTCCATTGTGAGATTAATTGGGTACAGTGCGCTATGAGCACGTGAACTAAAACAATGCGGGAGGTATAAGTAGGGCTCGAAAAGTAAACCTCCACAATATACAATAGGATACACGTAACTAAATCATCAAGAAAACTCATCAATCGTCTTAGTTAACGGTTCTATTAAAGATATAGCATCTTCCACTTTTCGCCCGCCGTCAGTCTTACTATCGCTATGGATACACAATGATTTTTGCGAAGCATCAAAGTCTTGCTTAAATTGTAATTTGCTTTTCTTGCCCAATAGCACTTGCGCCTGGGAATATATTTGCCTCCCGGGAAAGGAGAAAGGTACGAGTAATCATGAGCAACCCTTTTAGTAATGTAATTGATATTCACTATTTTATCATACCGCAGAGATATAACCAATTAGATTATTGATATAAGAATTAAAGGGAAAAATAAAAACTAGTTTGTTCCTAGTAGTTGATGGAAATGGAATGTTGATAAAGATATTATCACGCATTATAAAAACGGTCATTAATATATTTTCTAATGTGCATTTATTGGCATCAATTCAAAAGACTATCAAAAATAATAAAACGTTAACTTTGAGTATTTTACAAAATTTATTCATTTATCTTTCTTTTCGTATATATTTCTACTTCTTTATATTTATTTATTTACTTTATTCACGGTGTAACTGAAAAAATATTTGTAAGGCAATCGACAATAAATTTAATTAAACAACTTCCAACTCATTTAATAACAACGATTGTTTCGTTTATTACACATGGTCGAAGGCTGGGTTATATTAAATTTTTTCTTGCCTCTGGAAAATTAAAAAATGCGAATGTTTCTTGAGCAATCTAAGATTTTATTCAGCCAGGACCGTCTAAGCGTTTGATTCTGATTTGATAAGGCCTATCCAATGCATACTCAATTAAGATAGAATTTTGCAATTTTCATCAACATTAGATGAACACAACTTTTCTTTCGATATTCGCTTTGAGTAGTCCTTGTCTTTAATACAGCTTGTCTAGCCACGAGTCTTTTCAATGCTTTCTTCGTACACCGTTATTAATAAACAGCTGTTGAAACTTTACCTTTTTGAACTTTGTATTTCACTATTTATTTATTGATAACCACAAGTAATACACATGTGCTTATAGGCGAATGGTTTTTTGTAATAATATATGTACATCTACAAGTTTGTTTAATTCGTCACAGCCAAAATTATAAAATATGATAACACTATATCTATATGAAGTCATGCTTATCGGTCCAAAAGTTAGTTTCATGCAAATAAGCTCGCCATATTCGCTTTCAAGCAAATCTTGGACGCTCATTATCTCAAGCAGCTTGCGTTAAGTGCAGGCATCTTGAAACCTGCGCAACTCACTCTGAACTTTTAGATATTAATACATATTCAAGTCAATGTTTAAATTGATATGTCACAAGATCATAAATTTAAGGAAAATGTATTAAATATACTATACTATAAGGTAAATTAGGTCCTCTTAGCTGAATATGATAAATTAGTCCAGAGATTTGACTAAATATTCTGAAAACATAGGGCGACCTTTCGTTGGTATTCATTAGTTCCCTATTATTCTGCAGGACGCTTATGACACGATATTGAGAAAGCCATCAATATTATGTTCTTAATGAACAATACTATGCTGCTTCTCTTGGAGTACGCATATCTACTTTTTATCTCGATATACCCATATATGGACCAGAAGAGATTTCAAGATAATGTCGCTAATTATTGAACACATAAAATTTCGTGCCTGTGTATGTATTTAATTGTAGGAATGCATGTTAATAAATCGTTCACATTCGCAGCGAGATATGTTCACACTAAAATCCTAATTTCACAATTAAACAATATAAAGGCATGAGAGACATACATTCGTTGGTTATGCGTTGCTTCTTTATGTTTTGACGCGATTTTTTTACTTTCATCAAATTATTTAAGTGTGCGTATGTTAACGCCTGTTGCCAATCATTTCATTTTCGTTTAGATCACGTCCGATAATATATTTATGCATGTTATTGTTATTGTCATTATAGATATCGTTCACTTTTTAATAACACTATTATTACTTTTTATGACTTCTGGGGAAAAATTTACTATTTTTATTTTAAATAATTATACATTGATTTTGAACACAATATTTTTTCTTGTTCACATAAATTAAAGTATTGTTTTATTCTGCTTTATTAAAAATAATTACGTAGTTTTCTTTGTTTACGTTTCTATTACGAGCCGAGTAAACAGATGTGAAAGAGTTTCAATGGAGAGGAGAAAAACCAAAGGGATAATTTATAAAATTTTAAAAAAGTATAGACGACGTATTTATATTATAACACACATATATCACAGAACTGATTCACTAAACTCATTAATTTACTAATAACAAAACAGCAGTGTCTCCGTAAAGAAAAAATATATTAGCAATAAATGGGATTATTTTAGGTCACAGAATATTCTAGGGCATTTGATTTAAGCGATTACCCCACAGGTAACTTATGCCTTGCCAGTATTGCAGAAATGAATATAATATAATAAATATGAATACTCTACGTATTTTTGTTACTGTCAGATCAAAAAGAAAATCTAAGCAACCAAATAAATAATTTTTTGTTTGTAAACGTTTTTGAAAAAATAAATTGAATAAAATATTCAGACTACGTTATGGACAAACCACAGATTATAGAACATATGAATCAATCGGTAAATTATACAATATATGATTGTAAATGGATTCCTTGTTCAGCTAAATTCGTGGTGCTAGGTTCCAAACCGAGTTACACAGGCATTCTGGATGTATATGAATTAAATGAGAATAAATTAGAAAAAGTTAAGACCGTTGAAAAGAAAAACGCATTCAAATGCGGCACATTTGGCGCCGCTTCTTTACGTAATAGACACATTGCCATAGGGGATTTCAATGGACGCTTGCAAGTCTTGTAAGTATTTTCAAAAATTTATACACAAATGTACACAATTACATATCTAAGATATTTTAATAATATTGCTCAGAGACTTAGAACGCCCTGAGATTGCAGTTTATAATGTGGAGGCTCATTCCACTATTGTAAATACTATTGATGCTATCGGTGGTAAACAAATGGATTGTGGTGCTCCAGAAATCGTTACCGGTAGTCGTGACGGCTCGGTCAAGGTGTGGGATATACGTCAAGGTAATGCTCCTGTCGTTGATATAACGCCTGGTGATCAGTCAGATGATAGTACGGGTAAAATTCAAACTAAACGTGATTGTTGGGCTGTTGCATTCGGCGATAGTTACAATAATGAAGAACGCATCGTTGCTGCCGGCTATGATAATGGAGACTTAAAGCTATTTGATCTTCGACAGTTATCAATACGTTGGGAAACTACACTCAAAAATGGTGTTTGCAGCATAGAGTTTGATCGCCGCGACATACCCATGAACAAGATGGTAGTAACTACTTTAGAGGGTGGACTTTTGGTATATGATATGAGAACACAACACCCCACTCAGGGCTTTGCTTATTTGGAAGAACGCAATGCTGGACGTTCCGTAGGCTCAAATGGTGTCATCTCCGGTCCCAAAGCCACCGTTTGGTGTGCCCGTCATCTACCACAGAATCGAGACGTTTTCGTTACAGGAGGTGGTACAGGCTCTTTGCGCTTGTGGAGTTATGAATATCCTGGAAAACGTGTAAAGGAATCCACAGACGGATTCAACGAGGGCGCAATGGGTTCTTTACATATGTTACAGGCCACTACCGTCTCCACCCAACCTATACATTGTTTTGACTGGCATCCAGATAAACAAGGTCTAAGTATTTGTGGAGCATTCGATCAGACAGTTCGAGTTTTAGTAACCACCAAATTGAATTTAATTAATTAAAAGCTTTTATGTGTTTTAGTAAAATATTAAAAAATATTTTATTTTTATACTCTTTGTTTTACATGTTCAGTGATTTTTTCTAACAGCATGTCGACTTCTTTTAGTTCGTCCAAATTTTCAGGAAACTGCACAGTTTCTTTTTCAATGGCTCTAAGACACGCCTGAGCAGCCAAACGAGCTGAATTCAACTGAGAAGTTATTGCAATGTCATTTTCGTCGCTTGCATGATCTGCAATAGCTTTCAAAGAGTATAGACTTATCTCTTTACAAATCTGTAAAGCCTTCAGGGCATATGGCTGTTTACTGGACCATAACAATTCTTTTGCGGTGAAAGCTCGGAAGGCCTTTACTAATTTTTCCGCTTTCTTAAGAGGAGTCTGGGCCAAAAGGGCCGCTAATTCCCAAATTTTGGCCTCTGAGCCATGTCGGACACATTGGTGACCCATTAGATTGATAGCTTTTTTCAATAAACGTTCAGGTGCTTGACCTTTTGCATCCGGCTTGCCTTCGGCTATAGCTGTTATTAAAACACACAGAACTTCCAAATCTAAGAAATGAGTTCTCAACTCTGATAACCGGTTGTAAGCGTTGATAGCATCTTCAAAATTTGCCGTGTCGACAGAAACTAGCATGAAGTTTTCCCATACTTTCCAGTTGTTGAAGTTACACTTTAAAGATTCGTTTAAAACTTTGTGAGCACGTTTCTTATCTCCCAGTTTTATTAGAGCTTTCGCCAAATTATTCCACGATTCAAAGCCCATCGGTTCCAAGTGGGTATATGTGATGTACGCGTGTACCGCCAGTTCCCATTTCTCCAGCATAATCGCTGCGTAACCCAATCGCAACCAAATTTTCCCCTGCAAGGAATTTATTTTTACGGATTGTTCGTAATGAGGAATGGCATCTTCGTATTCTTTCCGATGAAAATGGTAATTGCCCCAATGAGCCTGAGCCTTACCGCTGGTTTGCTGTGAGAAGTCCCAGGCTGTTTTGTAACATGTTGGATCATCGATAGCATCTCCAAGAAGACAGTACAATAAGATTGTAGGCTTTTTTTGTAACTCTCGATGTATTACTTCTGCTGCTTTATGTCGCATTTCCAAAATGGTATAACAAGTTATAACTTGCTCCCAAGCTTGAATTTTAAGGTATATATCTAAAGCAGTTTTTATCATACCCAATGATATTAAAAGTTCACAAAGTTGTAATTGAATATGCCATTTGGGCTGTAAGGAACTCGCGAAAGCATAAGATAATCGTTCTTTGACCGAATAACTGCTATCTGACAAAAGTTTAACAGCCTTCTCGCATTGTTTCCAACTACGTTCTACAGTACGTCGCTGATTTGACTCTTGCAAGCAATTTAAAAGCAAAGTTGACTGGCGTACTTGTAGTGGCCCGTATTCTTGGTAGAGTAGAGTTTGAATATATGGTTCCAGTTCTTCATCAGCTAAACGATCTTTTGGCGTGGAACGTTTTAACTGATGACTGTTTCAGGGCAAAATATAAATGAAAAATAAAAATATAAAATGCATTTAATAGACTTTAAGAAACACGGACATACACTTTAGCCAAGAGTAAAGCCTGTAAAATGCTAGGCAAGGTCATTATATCGTTATGCTGGGGATCAATAAATTTTATACGCTCTAATCGGGTATCATCTTCTAATAGCAAGAGTTTAGGTAATTCAACATATCCATTGGTATCTACGGGTAGCGGAAAAGAGTTAGCACTATTATTTTGTTCGACTTGAAGGCAGAGTTGGGGTAAGGGCTTCTGTTGAAATTTGGTGCGTACGCCTAAAAAACCAACCACCTTTAAATTGACTTCATATCGCTCACACAAATTCCGCAAGACTTCCTGGGATTTTTGACATCTATGAAACTGCAAGTACGCGTTGGCTATTTCCAGCAACAACAAAACCTCGTACTCTTTATTTTTAATTTCACACACACGTGGAAGTAACCATTCAGCCTCATCTTTTATCATTTTGAATAAATTTGAAGTTAACCCATCCAAAATGTGCTGATGAATACACAGGCAACGTAAATGCCACCAATGAATTATCTAGGGATGATATAAGTAATTGTATAATGTAATAACTAAAGAAACTATTATTGTTATACGCACCATAGAATCTTTAGAATTTTCTAAAAGTTTTTGCAATATTCGTCGGGCTATGAAAAGTAGTTCTGGAATGTTAACATTAGGGTTCAACTCTTCCCCATTCTCCTTTAATTCCGTGCCAGCGTTTATGTCCAAAAAATTCGCATTTTTGACAAATTTTTTAAAGTCTTCTAGTTGATCGAAGGGACCCGTAAAATTGTTTTGCGTGAATATCAACAGCAACTCAATAGCTTGTAAAAGAAATCGGTCTACTTCTTCTTCAGTTAAGGCAGAAGATCTGTATGAGATTTCCCACCATTGCTGTAAGGACTGCTCCAAATATACGGGAGACCATTCACAACGCCATAACCGTTCAAGACACTCATTTTCTAATTCTATGTGAAAATGAAGTAATACGATTTCCTTTTTCTTTTTTATAATATTCTCACCTTTTCCTCTAATTTCATCATTAAAATTGCACAAATAAAATATATTCAAACACATTTTTTGTACTTCGAAATTACATTCGCAGCGTTGGTGCAAATACAAGCTGTCGTGCCGGATCACTTATGGGGATATATTACAGTAAATTACGGCAAAAAAAAATCACTATATTTCACAGCAAAACAAAGATATTTTTCGCTTCTATTTTGCATTTCTCCAAAACGAAACTTACCCTTTTAAATATATATAGCATTAAAACATTTTAAACCCTTAAGAATATAAAAATTGGTACTGCGGTAGCTTGGCAGCAGCGATTCATTTAGTTCCGTGTTGTTTTAATGGACCTTGTTAGCAAACTCTGATGTGAAAAAAATTAAATACAATGGAACGATATATTATTAATACCAAATTATGTGTTTTATTAATGTAAAGTTTCGTATAATTTTTTTTTAGTTCGGTTTCGATTCTACAATGAACTGAAAATTATTTAAATCCCGTTCATCAGTCAAAATCTAAACCAAGATTAGCAAAACTACATATCTTATTTGGTGATAGAAACAACAATTTATAAACTGAGTTTGGCAGCTCGTGTCGCGTTTTATGTAAAGAATTAAATAAAATAAATGGAAATAATGTAAAAGAAGAAGTATAGCCCACTTATTTTATATTAAATAGTTATTTATCTAAATTTATTTTTATCGGTTTATTTTTAATTCTTTTTTATAATGTGTGATTTGAAATTTTGGTTTATAAAATACATTATCTTACAAAAAATTGAGAATAAGAAATAAAGACGAGTTATTTCAAATGCAACAGATATTTTTCAAATACGCTATTGTTGCATTGTAATATTTTGACGAGTAATTTTAAAGTTTTAAAACAAACAATAAAAAAAGCATACAAGTAAATTACGAAATAATCAAAACAATGTGTCTATTTATCTCTATATGAAACTATACTTTTCACTAAATTGATCGTTTATGTTTATTTAAGTTTCTTATTCGTATTCCACAGGTCATACGTTGCTTGTTTATATTTACATCGAATTACTTAAACGGATAATTCAAGCGATATGGTAACGTAGTTTTTGCCCATTGGTTTTTTCTTTATGAAACGTAAAGTTTTCTTTGCTGACTTTTGTGTTATGTTGAACACTTTATCGTCGATTGTTACCTTTCATCGAAAAGCTTTTTTAAACTTTAGTGAAAGTTTCGAATAATAAAATTCATTTAAAGCTATGTTCCTAAAAGTTCCTTCTTCAAAGCCTCAAATGTCAGATTGCAGTAAGATTGTTGGTCTTTTCTATTATTCCAATGCTTGGTTTGTGTTCAAGATCGATGCTGGTTTGCGTTGGTATGGAGCAGGATAGAATTTTCAATCTCCGATAAATTGTGAATACACCTTACATAGAGGATTCTTGACTTTTTATACTCATCACCGAAGGATGAGGGGTGTATGCATTTTGTTAAAACGTTTGTAACGACCAGAAGGAAGCATCATATTCTTGATCAGCATCCAATTCTAAATTGCTTTAAGCATGTTCGTCTGTCCGGGCCAAATCGGTCGCAGGACCCATAGCACCACGTAAACTGAAAACAACTCTGTTTCTCAAAAGGAATAAAAAATTGGTTTTTTGCTCATTACTCATAAACTTAAGCAAATAAATATACAAAAATTTAAATACATATTTTATGGGCGATGCTGTAGCATTCGTGCAGAAAACTGGAAAAAATTGACCACGCTTACTCAATATTACAATGTCTCAAAATTTAACTTTTTTCAATACCTTCATAAGGTGCAGAAACAGGCTTCAAAAACCCCATAAAGTATACAAATTCTTGGCCAGTTTCAAATTATGGAATACACCTAAATATGTCCGCCTGTTCGTTAGTCCATCTGTCTGTTTGCGCTACTTTGTAGCACAAGTGGTAAACATTCTCCGGTTGGGATAAATGAAAATATTGCCTACAAATTTGCAAAAGAACTTGTAATTGCGCTAAACTGCAACGCCCGTATGCTTATACGACAAAAACTTTTCTTTTCAAAATAGAACAGATCAGCTGCGTCCACTCCATATTACAGAGCATGAAAATTGTGTATTTTTACTTATTTTGTCTTTTTTACGATAAAGGTGATGGGTACAAAATATTCGGTCCCGACCGAATTGTACTTTCTTACTTGTTGTGTTGTCTTAGTTAAGATGGGTGGGAAGCGAAAAGATAATACGGACGCTATCCTTACCGTAATTATACCCATTCTGTATTAAAGATACAGAATAATTATCGGATGTTTCAAACTTAAAATCCTTAATGCGGTAAGATTTTATTTTATGCTGTCAACTGCAGCGATAAGTTTTTGATAATAATGCTGTTTATATGAGAAATTGAGAGCAAGAGGGTATGTGGACTAATTCTAAGCCGCACGTACAAAACTATCTCATTTCACAATATTCGAAAGTAAATTTCTATTCCTCGTGACAGTTAATCAATTCCTCTAGAGTCGGGCTACTTATACGTAATTAATTAGTTATTTACATGTTCATACCTTTAAAATAAATATTGAATGTAGTTTTAATATTATTGAGAATGCACTAGGTAGGCACGCCTGAAGCCTACGGATATATTAAGTCAAGTATATTCTGATTATGACGTAAAAGTGAATGATGGAGAGTATAAAGTATAAAATTGGGGCGAGCAGCGATTTTTAATACAAATAAAATTTTAACCATATCTCGCAATTCGTTTGGCTATCATTTCTCTTTTGAAATTCTGGAAATTGCGCAAAATTTGAGAAAAGTCTGAAATTTCAGCCAAGTAATGCGACTTAGGTCCTTAAACCAAATGTGAAGCCTAGGTGTTAGAACTTCGGATATATTAATTGATATGAATCTGCGAAGTGTTTATTTGTTATACTTATAAAAAAAATGTATTGGAAAACGCTTTCTTCAACACTTACCAAACAGAAGATGTATTCTATCTATGGCTGGCTCCAAGATGAATGCCTCTTTTAATAAACAATAAAGGAATCCAGTTTTTTAAGTATTGCCCTTTAATTTATGTTCGAACGGGAACCATGTTAGTTCTTATGCGTATTTGGAGTTCAAAGACCTTTGCATGTAATCTCTTCAGTGCTTTAGCTCATTTTGAATATTTATCGTTTATTGCTTGCTACAAATGTACACATATGCATACGCATAAGTATATGCATATAATTTCTGTCTATGTGCCTGGGTATGAAAATTCAACTTGACCGCTGCGTGCTTTTTGTTACATTTCTTTCCTTTTTTCTTGTTTTTTGCTTTTTTCTTGAAATTTAAAGCCTTCTATAGCTGTATGCACAGACTGTATATGCTCCACTTTCATTAACAGTATTGTAATAAGATTCGAAAAAAACAGCAGCAAATAATGCATTTTCAGCGAAAGCGAAATGAAACCGAAAAAAATGAAAACAATAACAAATAAAATGTGAAATAACTATAATAAATTGCTTATTTTTATGAAATTCGACTGATGTGCTTAAGTTGTTTGGGTGTAATTATTACGACACGTTAATATTTGCTTGAACTTGATTTTGTTTTCGGTTTGTTATTGTTCGCAAAGGGTTTTTAAGTGTGTTAAAAGTGGAAGTAGGGTAAGTTCAAGACTTTCTTATATTTTCGCAGCCTACAATGTCGGACACAATTTTGATTTGAAGTTTACACCCATGGACCAACATCTGTCGGCATCTGTTTCCGAAAGAAAAAATAAGGCAAGGCAATTAGTTGGCGATAGGCGTGTTTCATAGGGAATTTCTCTTTAAAAAGTAGTAATATCAAACCTGAAGATGGTTTCCCTTCATCTAACCGCCGTCCATTTGTGGTATACAGCTCCCTTATGGTACCTGTTGACACTTTTCTCCATTAAAATTATTCCTTTTATATATCACGCGAAGTTTATGATGATTCCGTGGCATTTCTTTTTCTTTTTACTACCTTATTTGGCTTTTAAACTTTACAAGTACTCCATGAAATTCTCAGTAACAAGAGCAACGGTTCTCATTCTCGAATCAAGACGAGTTATCTGCTTGTGTTGATCATTGTTGTTGTTGTTGTTATACAATTTTTCAGCGATGAAATAGCGTTGTTTGGATGAATGTCTCTTGGTCTCCCGTTCAACTATGCTCCATACGTAAAAATCCAGGTAATTATTCTCCGAGGAGCTAGGTGGTTATAAGTTTAAAATGACATGGACATAGAAGTTTTGAGCTATTCAATCTTGTGTCGCCATGACTTTGTACGAAATAGCCAATTGTTGTTGGCCTTGTCGTTCCCATATCCGCCATTAATCCAGGGTTTATCAATCGATCTTGGTGGCAGCATTTACTTGAATTCTGTGATGAAAGAAAAAGAATATCACACTGCGTTCTCTTCGTTGTTCGCAACTCTTAAAACGCCAACATTTGCGGTAAACTTGGCGAGCATAGATTATTTTTCTTAATCAGCAATAAATCATAATATATGTTAAGAATTTTATGGTACTTCCGTTTGTTCAAGGGACGTTTTAGTCGTATCTTGAATTAGTGCTGACAAAAACTACTCTTTGTGCACAAGGTAGTACATAGAGCGGAAATCATTGCGGACAATCCGGCTGTTTAGGCCCTCTGACGCATTTATTTCAAGCGCAATACTCCTCATGAAATTTTAATGCTTTTCGTCAACAATTTTTTGTACCTGTTGGAGAAATTATGCATTCCTAGAAGAGTGTGTGTGTTTTTTTGCGTTTTGCAATAAATTCCACATTGTCCCCTCCTGCTTCCGATCCACGGTGAGCCTCCAATTCCATGTATGAATAATCGCGCATAAGTGACACCTTTGATAATTTCAAGACCTGTGTGTTTCACGCGTAAAGAAGATCAGTTCTTCTTTTATACTTTACATTCCTTCACACAGCGATGAATTGGAAAGAAAGAAAAACAAAAATTATTGTTTTCCAGAAATAACAGCAACATATATGTGGATGTTCTTAAACGCGACACTTACTTACCAACGGTGTACGCAAACTATTATTCACGCTTGACAAATATATAGTTAATTGAGAGTTTTCGTTTTCTCCTTGGTATCATTCCCCGTGTATGAAGTCGTTCATACGATGCTATATGTAAGAAAAAGCGAACGAAAAGGGAAAACATTCTTTGAACTCAGTTTTAGTTCAATACTAATTTAGTTTAAGAACAATTTTAGTTTATTTCATGTTTAAAGTTCTTGTTGTTGTTTTGTTTGTAATGTGATCTCAATTATGAAAAGTGATAATTAACACTATACGATTGCTATTTCTATTTACTTTTTTATTGGTTAGTTAATGCTTTTAAATGCAATTAATTACTTTAATTTTATTAGGGAGGTTGGTTGTAATAAATGTATATTGAATGCGTCACTATCACTGTCGCTGTCGCTGTTACTGTCACTGTCACTGTTGCTGATGCTGCTTGCTGTTGTTGTCTCTGAATGTTAACATTAGTTTTTCCGCGTTAATGTGTGTTATATGAACGAAAGCTCTAAGTGCACAAAGTAAAAAAAATGAGTTTAGTAACCTGACTTCTGTTGTATTTGCTACGTATAAATAGAAACAAACAAACAAGTAAACAAACAACAAAAAATAAAAAAGAACGAATGACTGATATGAACCTGAATTGTTGATTGCATTTTGCAGTCAAGGACACTCATAAATTGTATTTTTACGGTTTTGCATTTTCATAGATCAATATTTGAACAACATTTTTTGGTTGATAACATGCTACTGACGCAAATGGATTATAGTGGCTTTCATGGAATTTTTTATATTCATTTTATGAAATATCGAATTTACAGTAAGTTTTGTATACCCGTTTATTATATCGTGATTTTTTTTTCTTTTTTTACTGCATTTAAATCGGCGGATTAGGCTTTAATGGCTTTTGCGCTGTATGTTCCAAACAGAAAAAAAAACATACAAGTTTATTAGTTATTTACTGTATTGACATGCTTCAAATGAAATTGCACTTAGACGTCTGTCTCAATATCTGAAATTCGTGCGGTCAATATTTTGCAAATATGTTCGGAAACACTCCAAGACGATATGGGCAATTGGTATAAGATGGCATAAGATACTTTGTAAAGTATCCATAGTCTATTATTGCTTGTTACATATATAACCAGTAAATTGATATGTTCCGATTCTCTGGCATCGGATACCAAAAAAAAAAAATATATAAGTGAAAAAATTTAATAAAAAATAAAACAGGGAAGAAAGTTACATTCGCTTCGTGGCGAATCTTTTTATCAAAAAATTGCAAATTATTATGAGTTTATCATGGGTATACGGTGCACGCATCTATATACATTCTATAGTGAGTATGCATGCACGTGAGTAACAAACGAAAAATCGAAACTAGAATGCTTTCAAATATTGTTGATGACTATAAAAATTGCAATATTGAATAAAATGCAGTATTTTATACATAGTTCCTGAGCTAGCGGGTGGGTGTTTTCTTAACACTAAAAAGAAAAAAGAAAATCCAACACATACATATTTAACGACAATTATTTTCACTCCTATTGCGTTTCTTATTTTTTTCAATTTCTTATACTTCCACGATCAAATCAGAGACATTAAGTATATCAATTTGCCGTTCGATTCGCATTATTCACTAAAGCGTATACAAGAGCCAAGTCCTATTTTTCTATTGTCTGTCTATTAATTATCTCTAGGGCATGTTGTCGAAAAAGTCCAATAAAATTTATTTGAATGAGATCTAACACGATCAATCACTGACATGCCCGCAATAGCTATACAAAAATCTTGCTGTCAAATAGCTTGAAAGAAGAATTGTTTAATAAATCGTAATATATATGGTGCGATCGAATACTTCATTAGGGCTTTTGTAATAGGGAGCAGGGAAGCGCAAAGAGTTTACACGATAAATAATCACAATTAAAAAACATTTCTTGATGTGGTGGGTATTGAAGATTCGCCTTAAGGGAAAAAAGTTTTCGTAATTGCTTTTTTTTTTAGTGTCGACACGTGTATTTTACGACAACGTAAATAGTTTTGGTTTTGCAATTATTACCAATGTGACATTGTTGTTGTTTTATTATATTCTAATCGGCTGATTGTATATACATCTATATGAAAATTGCAGGGAATACCTTACGAGACAGTGGTTGCCAGCCTTTACGTTACTATGCTCCCTTAAAGAAAACTATGTGTGCTCGTATCTCTTCGTTGACTATTCCTTTAATAGAATCAAAAATATAAACACATTTTAAATAATAGAAACATTGTTTTAAGAAGTTTTGAGTGGCTCGGCTCACTGATTGAAAACCGCCGCTGTAATATAGTACAACCATGAGTATTATTATGAAAGATATTGCGATGAGTTTGCTTGGACGGGCGGGCTGGTGCTATACTCAATGATAATGTGATAAGAAGGTGTTCTAAAAACAGAAAATCAAAAATGTTTTCTAGAATTCTTGCTTGAAACTCTTTTCGTCAACAATTCGGATATGTACCCGATTACTTGGCCAAGAACATGCCACAAGAAGTCAAAAAGTTAAAGTCGATTAACGCCTACTATTGCATAATGTACACGAATACACATAATGCAATTCTTTACCTATCTTCTGCGTAAAATATCAAGACTGATATTGTTGCCATTTAAAAGTCTACGTTTCGTAAGGACATTTATATAAGCAGGCGTATAAAAACTATATCTGTGTAGTTCAAACTTGTAAGTCAGACCGCTTTTTTTTGTGAACAAACTCTCATCATAAGATACTAAAAATTATATCTTATTGCACTGTAAAGGCCTACTTGTACCCTATACCACCTTTATTATACCGATCGATTCTAGATAATTTTCTGAAGCCATCTGATGTCTATACATGTATTCTCAGGTTTAACCGCGTAATAGTATTTCGCCATTCTAAATTAACATGAAGTATTAAAATGGGCTAAGGCAATTTTTGCAGCTCCCTCACACATAGGTAATTCGGGGAAAGCTGAATCTCCATCTGAAAATTCACCCATAATGGGGATTTGGCATAAAAACTAATCTTAGCGCGTAACTCAATTTTTTAAGATCCCATCACATATAAGAATTCTCACGAAAAATAAGCGTTTATATTGCACAAATTTCTAACGTTCAATATATTGTGATAATGTTATGTTAGCATTGAACTTAACTGTATTAAATTTGTATCAAGATGGGTCGACTTTATTGGCGCCACCGCATATAAGGATTGTCATGAAAAGCAAAAACGTCTAAGTTATAATATTTTGTAATGAAAAGTCGTCCATAATAGCAATTTGGCTTAAAATTTAGTCGTAGGAAATTTGCATTTTATATGTCTATTTATTAAATATAGGAGTTGTCATGAAAGTGGGCAGAGTTTAATTTGTAGTTTGTCATGGCGAAACCTGATATTTTGGGTATCTTCCAACGTAGGAGCTTTCACGGAAAACATTCCTTTACATGAATACAATGTTTAATTTTTCGTGTGTTATCACGAAAATGAATGAATGACAGTATCGGTGAAAGTGGTGTAAGGTGTGTGAAGTTCGGTCTCTCAAAACTATAATGTTCTTATTTGTTCGTTTCGGATGGCTTTCAATAAGTAGTTCCGTTCATATAACAATCTTGTCAAAGTAGGACCTTCTATTGGGGTGTGGCTGAAAAAGCAATTATATAGAATTCGTTTTCAATAGCGGTCATTCTTGTATCAAGTGGTGTCAGTATGAAAAATTTCATCAAAACTTCAACAAAGCTGCAACCTAGACGTTCAACACAAAAAAATAAATTGACAGAAAGAAGCAGATGCACACGCGTATAGGGATGCTTGAATCGATTTTGGAAATGATTGTGGAATTACTATTTTGGGAATATTTCAATTGTGGTACAATTATGCTATAATCAAATATTTTGAATAAGCCTGTAAAATTGGTTTACAACTACGAACGACCAAATCGCTGTAGCAAAGAAGTTCACTAAAAATTGACAAACTTGTTGTCATTTTCACCTATATATTGCTTATGCAAGATAAGTAAGAAATTTTTTCAATTTTATTTCAACGTTGCTTAATATTTAAGAAGTTGCTTTAGAGCTTTCAATTTAGCAAAAACTACTTCGGAATTACTTATCAATAATCCAATTTTATGAAATAAATATTCTACTGGGGCGGTTTTTTTCATTTTTATTAATTTTAATTTTATTCTATTCTGTAGTAGAATTAACACAATCGACATTTTCAAGGTCAGTTAATCACATTTCCTTATAATGTTGCGCAATAAAGCAAAAAAAAAAAAAAAAATAAAATATATATATATATATATATATATGAAGACACATTAATAACAAATAATGAAAATTCGACTAAAAGATTTAAATGAACGCTATATATATGTAAATTACTACCAATCATAGAAAGGTTCAAGATAGATATGCAAATTATCGAAAACTATAAAAATTAAAAAAATTGAAAATTTTTATGTTCATAATTTATAAAGTATTGTTATTATTATAATCTTAGACTCATGAAACAAATTCTTAGACTAAAAGAAATAGACATTGAGCACTAGCAACACAGGCTATCGGCTCTAATTTATAAAAGTACATTAGATATTGAGCCTACTAGTTTTAATAAAGTAATATATTGTATTGATATTCTGTTCAGTAGTTGATTTTAGAGTGCCCATAGGATTAGTCGCTCCAAATGCAATACTTCTAGCTAAAGAATAGTTAAGGCAGTCACAAAGAATGTGCTTTATAGTGACAATTTGTTCACAATTACAGATTGGGCAGGAAGACTTCTTCAAGATCCATTGGTGAGTTGCAATGTATGGCCTTGTTTGGATCTTGATTTTCTCAACAATTGTTGGATATAAAGGTGGAAATAAGTGAGGGTTAATAGAAGAGCAGTACTGACGATGGTGTTGCAGATTTCCTTCTGTAATTTTCTCTTTCACTTTTCTTCCAATGTATATTTGAAGATTCTACTTTTCCATGTCATCATCCATAATTAGAGGTGCACAAGCAGCATACTTCGCCGCTTGATCAGCTTGTTCATTTCCCAATGAACTGATATGACTCGGTACCCATAACATTTTAATTTTTTCGCCAAATGTTTTAATGATCTTCCTTAACTTGTTGATGGTGCTCCATCTCGGAATCGAAGGATTCCGTATAGCTTTTAATACAGACAAACTGTCAGTAACAATGACAGTTTCAAGTTTATCATTATAGGAAAGGTTCGCAGCGTGAAGGGTAGCTTTGACTTCGGTTGTGAAAGTTGAAGCACTTTCGTGAAATATGTGATTGAGAAGAACTTGTCCTGAAGCATCTACCAGGGCACAAGCAGGTCGCAGGCCAGAAGATTTTGAGCCATCTGTGTATAAAAGATTCCAACCGTTACTCTCCAGTATTTGGGTTTTTTCAGCTATTAGATTCCTGAGGACGTAATTTGGAATATCTTCTTTCTTGAAGAAAGCGAAATGTCAAAAGAGTAGTCTTTCAAAATCAATGGAGGTTTAAGATCAAAATAGCGGAAAATTTTTAAGGGAATGTTCTCTTTCTTTGCGACGTACAAACAATGGTCATTTGCAAATGGTGACTTTCGAACTTTCTTGGCAATAATAATCTTTCTCACATCTTCACCGAGAATAGATTTGTTTGAATTAAGAAAGCTTGGGGACTAGTTTAGCTTTTAACTCATAAAGCCTATTTTCTAAAGCTGGGGGACCAGTTTCAATTATAATATTGTATATGGGTGTCGTCCTAAAAGCAAAGCAACTTGCTCTGAGAGCTTGGTGATAGACCGGTTTAAGGATGTTGATATTAGGTTTGCAGCTATTGCCATAAATTATCACATCATAGTCAATCCTGCTTAAAACAAGCATTTTGCTAAGATAAGCAATAGTGTTAATATGCGCATGGCTTTTCCAAGCAACGTATTGTATGAAATTCACTGTTGCTAAAATAGAATTTTTTAACCGAAGACAGCGTGTTTTCGAACGATATTTGTTGGAAAACCTGAACCCGAGAATATGGAGCGTCTGCAAGTTTAGTACTAGTAAGTTATTAATATGCATCAGTAGGTTTCCTGCATCACATATCTGCTTTCGAAAAATGTGCATATTTTCTAATTTCATATAGAAATTTTAGCGCCCGACGAGTTTGCCCATGTGGAAATCTCTCGTCCAATAAATTCGAGGATGTTGATTGCCTTCGTGCTATCTTTTTCTTTTGTTAAAATGTATACATCGTCCGCATAGAGACCATGTTCGATTCTCGGTACACGACAAAGAATTTGACTAATTTCATTGAAAGCGATCTGAAAAAGCGTGACAGAAGAGGGGATCCTTGTGGAATGCCATTCATTAGCGGAAAAAAATCAGAGAGATGATTGTTAATTCTAACTTTAAACCGCCGATGCGACATTAATGATTTGATGTAGTTGAAGAATTTGGGTCCACCATTTCATGATTTCATGAGTCTTAAAGTAAAATGAAGACCAAGTGTGTCAAATGCTTTTATAAAGTAAGAATATGTTTTTCTTTTCTTCTTTGGTTTGGTAGTATTTTTATTTATTTGTAGTTTAAAACGATATTTTTATAAAATATACATTCTAATATATCCATAGTCGTGAAACATGAGCGACTCAATGTGGTACGCACATTTATATAACATTGTAGTGGTGGATGGAGAGGGAATGAAATTGAAGAAAAGAGAAAAATGGAACATATACCTTCAAGTTACGTTACTCGAGTACATTTAAATGAGCGACATAAGGATTAAGTGATATGGAACAATAATTGCAAAATTTTTCATTTATGAAAACAATACGGCCTGATATCATTTGGAGATCACTAAGTATGTAAAGTCGCGTAAGTGAAAAGCGCCATGGAAGCACCATAGCCAAACTTAATCCCTTCTTTGTGCTCTCCTTGATGTGGTATTGAGATATATAAAGCAAAGCAAAAGTTAAAGGATAGCACGGAGGACTGGCCAACTTTCCGTTGCCATATGCCGAAAGGAATGTTTTAAATTTGTTGCTACATTTAAAACATTGCGACGCGCATGATTAATACAATTGAAGCACTTAAGCGTGGTCAAAATTCGGTCGGAAGCCTTGATTGGCAAAATGAAAATCGTGCAAGTCGGAATATCTTTTTAAAGAGGAGTCATATTTTGTTATTTTGAAATTGTATCACCACATTTGCAGTACTATTTCGCGAGTATCAACTGTCCAAAGGTTATGATATCTTGGTGGTGCACGCTGTTTGAAAATTATTCAAATTTTTTATGAATAACACACACGAATGACGGCAAAATTACGTGGACCTATTAAATTGATCTTGAAAGCGCACAATTGAAGACCTTGTGAGAAAAGTCGAATCAACAATATAGTCGGATAGTGAAGGGTTTTCTCCGCCTGTAACCGAAGGTAGAATTGACCACAAAATTATTTTATCGATTTCCGGAAACTGTGCGTCTCTTTCCAGTCAGTGCTTTAACTTGCATACGCAATAAATATTGGCACAACTCAATTTCCCTAAGCTTGTGGTGATATCTTTCACACATGCGGTTGATGGGCAAGAAGGACTCACGTTAGAAAAATGGGTAGAAAGGTAATGAATACGTGCGCTTCGAAAGTGGCCTTATCGAAATCGGTGGATCACATTAGACTCTTTCACGCACTCGTCATACCGCCAGTGGTATTAGTGGCAAAGGTTTTAAACGCGATCAAATCGTTGCAGTTAATATTGGGTGTTGTAACTCCCCATTGGTATCATAATTTCGCAAAAGAGTTTGAAAGCTTCAGATGTCAGTTTATCGAAATGGAAACCTTTTATTTTTCGTCTTCGGACTTTACTTTGAGGAAATTAATCCCTAGAGCTACCGACATTTTGCATACACCTATTTCTCTCAATAGAGATCGTTTTAATGTTCTTTCTTTGCAGATTTGCCAAAGTCGTACTAATGAGCATGGAAAGTTCAACTAACGGGAAACAAAAAGTGTTAGCATCAAAACTTGTTCAATATACGAAAAACAATATAGGAGCATATCTCCTAGTTCAACTATTATTTAATATATCTCAACCGTTAACTCTTTTGGACATAACATGTCTTACAGCATTTTTTTTGAAACTTGAAAAACAGAGAGGACTAAAATGATCTCTGTGCTCTATAGTTCTAGTGCTGAGAAATTATAATAGCAGTACCTCATCAGGTGCTAAGTACAAAAAATGCTAGTGCTGTTATCACTTCATTAAAATATGCTCCATATGAATATATAAATCAAGAATTTAAGCGGACAATAAATCGTTGCACCTTTAGGCTTACGACACAGACCGATGCTAATAATTTGTTAAACACGTAGCGCTACCTCCTCTCATTCGTTGGAACGTGCGCAGTCCTCTTTTTCTTTTTCATTTTAAAAGCATTTGTCATAAAAGTATTTGTTGGTAATATTATTATCGCTGCTGCTGCGGCTGGTTGTTATTGTTGCTTTCGTTGCCGACGCTGTTTACCTTGATCTTGGCAAAATGATAAACTTGACCTTGAATTTTTTGTTTTTTTTTTTATATACATTTTTCATTATTAATTTTGTTATATGACGGCTAAAATACAGATTGACCGATGTTGAATTTTATTAATTGTTGTTGTTATTGTTGTTATTGTTGTTCTTGTCGTTATATTGCTTGTATATGCTTTTTTGATATTTTGGTGTACTGTTTCTGTGAGATATTCTGAGAGTTTAGAGACCATATGTGAGTGGTCTTCTGTTACTGTCTGGAAGAATATGATCTGAAAAAAATATATAAATGCAAAAGGAATTCAAATTTGATATTCGCTTTGGAACGGATTTCAAGCACCGTCAAAAACCCTCTAGCTTCATCAAATACACAACCGCAGTGTTTTCGTGTGAGCGATGTCTAGTATGACTTTTAATGGAATAGAGTAATGATGACCTATGTGTAAAATACCCCATTACCATCTAACTACTAACTCATTTTAGCTACTGGGAGCACATTCATATTACCTCTTAAGGCATTCGTGGATGGGCAAATATAAACTGGACATGATTAGATAAATTTAGGCAGCACCAGGATTTTGTCTATTGTGCGGCATCTTTGAAGCGTTTACTCGTTTAATGATAGGCTTACTTTTTGTACATGGATAAATGGCGTCAAAGGTGTCTACAAAATTAAATTAAAAATGTATTTAAATTCTTCTTAAGGCAGAGATTCGATAGCTTGTGAAAAGGGATAAACTAAGGCATTTTATAAATTGTGTGTAATCGGCGCTATATCATATTTCAATTCTCGATGCTTTTGATTATACTCGAAGTCATCATATCTTAGATTTAAATTTAATTAGAAAATTTCAGACTAAGAGGCCCGCCAAAATTTTAAGACTCATAGCATTTGTACCTTATTTATTTTTACTTTAACTAAGTTTAGTTTCATGATATTACAATAATATTTCAAAATTTTAATTACAATTTTCTCATATTAAAAGCATCATAAGTTTGGCGATTACGTATCGTGGAGCCTTTAATCGCGACTGGCACAAATTTTTTATAAGATTTGTCAAACCTTAAATTATTGAGCAATTGATTGAGATCGAAAAAGGATCGAAAAGGTGCTAATATCATTATTATGCGCTCAAAAGTTATACCAGACGAATGTAATGTCTTATAGGTCTTTGAGTGACTGCCTGCATTTTTCTCATAATCATAAAACAATTTGAAAATTGATCTTAGATTTCCAAAGTATGTATGACTTTAAAATTCGAGAGCTTTTAGCTTACGACTTTAGGTCGTCTTGTACATTTTCCCCTAATAAAACCTTTTCGCCAATTTCGCAAATCTACTAAATCAGATTAATCCTTCGGCCACTGTGATAACGATAATAGTTAAGTAAAAATGTTTATATTACGATACGACGATATGTATCTATTGATTGAATGCCAATCCCTTAAGTCTCGACGTTGAAGTAAAATATTGCAGAGTTTTCAATAAATAGTCTTAGATTGTTTTAGGACTTAAGTCTTTCAATTTATTTCTCTACTAATAACAATAGTGATAACATATTGTATTATGACGTTCAATTCAAATTGTGTGGGCAGTGATGCTAAAGGTTACGCAAACGATTCACAATGAATGATGTAAAGAATTTAAAGAAAGCCTGGGAAATGGCACTTAATATGGTTGGTTTCAGTCGAATTTCAACAACTGTCTCGATAAAATGCATTTTTGAATTCAGTATTGTTAAGAGAAGCATGTATCTTTATAATCCCAAGAACATTCTTACCGATAGTAGACCGGGGTGAAGACTTACGATTGCTTTAGTAATTCTGTTCATCATTATGCAATTTAATCATAAACTTAGTCATTCGATCATATTTTGGATCGAACTGTATGACAATTTTCTCTTCTTGAAGACAAAATTATTATAGTGCTCATGTCGATCCATTGTATCAAAAGTATGGTTTTAGTCGCTATATGCACAAATTGCTTGACTTGTAACAAACATCTTTTTTATCGTAATTTTGTTTTTATATTTGAGCATTTTCAAGTTGAAGGAGTGCGGACAGTGACATCTAGAGGTTCGTTAAGTGTTTGTTTGTATTTTTGATTCCATTATACAAATCTGTCGTCTGTTTTGATTGCTTTCAAGATTATTTATAAAAAATTCATTGATATTTTAACGCTATAGCCGAGCTTGCATTAATGAAATTCTTTTAGACTTTGGTTATTTAAGTAAACAAAGTAATACGATGAGCAAAATGCGATCTTCTGAAGGATATATTAAAATTTTATTTATACCAAAATATGTCATGAAATTCGATTGATTATAAAACGCTAGCACAATGAAAAAAAAATTTGAAAAAACGAAAATAACGAAGAATAGTTCGAAATCTATACTTAGGAAACCGGAAGGGCTTACACGTAATATTGATTGATTGATTTATGAAAATCGTTTTGACTTCTAAAGGTAAATAATTAAGAATTTTAACGTAAACATGTACAACACAGATGTCTGCATGCGTATGTGTAAATAATTCTATTTACGGAGGAAGTGTACAATGGACAATGTAAACATATATAATTGCAAAGAGAAAAATAAGGAAGATAAGAACAGAGAAATAGTTAAACGATGGTAGCAATGGTTTCTATAAACTATTGAACAGAATACAAGTAAAGTTAGACCAACAATAGCGAAACAATCGGGGCCATCTACGTACTTACTTATATTGTAGGCGCTAGCTATTCACAAGGGCCCATTGTTGATGTCATCCACGTGCAGACGGCATTGTGTGTTCGATATACATTGAACGGTGACTTGTGTATTCCTTTACACTATTACATTGCTACATAATTAAAACTTTGTTTAGAACTAAGACAAGGCAAAATCGTCATAACATAAAACAAGCAAAACTTAGATCTTGTGATATAAAAGTTTATCTTTCTTAAGAATCAATAGATGAACAAGGGCGTTCCGAATAGGAGATCAACTAATATTCACTATAAAATATTAAAAATTAAACCTTGTTGCAATAGAAAGCCGTATATATATATATATATATATATATAGCCTACACCGTCTTTTATGGTACCAATCGATTCGAAATCTTTTTCTGTGGTTTTTCTTCTGTATGTCCGTCCGGTGTTTATATGGAAAGAGTTATTTACGTTAAAAGGCTTATATGAGAGAAAGTCCAAGAAATGATTCCATCCTTTCCGAATTTTCTCACCATGATATTAAGATGGCAAATTTGTTCATATTATATAAATGATTTTTTCTAAATACGATTCTTTATAGGAAATGCACATATAAATATTGATTGAACGAAATTTACATGAGCAGACAACACGCGGGCAGATGGCACTTCAACGTGTCAGAAAATGATTCTGAATCGTCGGATGTAATAAAATATAGATCAATCTCAAGTATTTGCAAGTGTTGCACATGTTCGCAGAAACTTACCTTGAGCAGCAAATAGTGTAGGGTATACGGAGAAAATCTTGCTTAGCAGAAAAATTGCAATAATTTCGACATAAACTGTGATGTATGCGGTAATATTATAAATAGCACATCTCAACTAATTACCCTGTTTATCTGATGAATCACTTAATTTTTTGCAATTCCTTTGAAAATGGTGAAAAAAACCACAAGGGACCCTGAACACAATGAACGTACATTAACGAACTTGGTTGGTGAAGTAAAAATTGAAGCACGATATAAAAGGATTTAAAAATTAAAATACAAAAAACAATTATTTTTCGCAGTTCTTTTGTTCGACTATTTCATTTTTGGTTCACGTTCGATATGAGCGAAGAAAAATTACATAAATATATTTATGAATAATGAAGAAATCATATCTGGTGTGGCTAAATTATGCAAGAGAGGCCTACCACTAGAACAAACAATGCTGAAAGTAATGATAATGAAATGCATACAGACGGCATTGATTATAGTAGGTGGGTAGGTAAGTACTGTAGTATTCTAAGAACATAAGTTAAATAAAATGAAATAAGTGAAACGAAGCTATATTCATTTTAAGGCGAATCTGGATGCGTAATATCTCAAATATGTTTATGTTGTGTTAATTCTAGTTGTGAACGGATCAGTTGCAACCGTTTTTAGCGTAAATCTTCAGTTCCATTTGTCGTGTACTATAGAACCCATAAAAGGCAAGGAAAATCGGTATAGTAGGCCAAGGCTCGTTATTAAATCCTCCACACCGCCATCCGCCTACAGTTGTTCATATAAGGAGTGTACAAACTAAGACATTATATGAGAGGTGATGGAAATAGGTGTCCGATTCAAACTATTTTCAACGATGGTAATCCTTGGGCCAAAACACGTCAATGTATGAAATTTCATCAAAGTATCGCACAAATTGCCACAAGAATAAAAGGCAGACAGAGGAATAGGCAAACCTCGATCGATTCAAAATGTGGCTCTGACTCGATCGGTATAATAAAAGATGGATCTACCTCAAGTCCTTCTCAGTATTACATACATCCGCACAAATTTAATGTACCCTTGTACTAAGAGTGATGTAGAGTACAAAAAGAATATATATCAGAATTGAATTTCTGCAAATAGCTCTTGCATGTTTCAATGTATTATGGACAAACGGATGATCGATTCAAATCTTCACTTTCATCAGCAATATTTATGTTTCAAATGTCAATTCTATACATTTCTAGCCAATACACGTGGAGGAGCAATACCTGGTTCCGCCTTTTATATAGCATTTTAATATAAAAAATCAAATGTATGGGTGAAATTTTACACATGTATACACGAAGATAAACTTCGTGATCATTACGATGATTTGTGAAACATTTAGCATGTTTTATGTGCTCAATATAAATGAGAAAACGATCGGAGCAAATACAATAATGTCAAACTGACGCAAAAAAGGTCACCAAAATGTTTAAGCAAAACAAAAAAAAATTAAAAAAAAAAATGTATGTATATATATGAAAAAGAAACCAGTGTGTATCTGTGCGTGATATTTTTCTTTTTCTTCCTAAAAATGTGCGCTAAAACTAGGTCAAGTATAAACTGATCGGCTAAAAAATAAATGGAAACAAAAAAGAGAAAAAATGAGTACAATACGCCACAACCCTAGAAACCAACAAAACAGCGTACATTGAGAAAGAATTATATCCTAAAAATTTAAATTAAGACTTTACTCTTGAACAGTACAACAAAAATATACGAAAAAATTGAAGTTACGTTACTTGCACGCAAAGTCGAACACTGAATACCTATCATTTGTAGCACAAGTTTTTAAATTCGTTTATGCAATCAATTTGCGTAGAACTTGTTGCGTGACATGCTTCTCAGACCGACATGAGTACTCATATATACACATCGGAGAAAACATTTTAAATATCGTATTCATTTATAGAGGACTTGTTAGCGAAGCTATATTGACAGAAGCGATCAGCAAATGTGAATCTCTGTTTGTTTAGAGACGGGATTAATTTGAAAAAATTAAAAAAAAATAATCAACTTCGGTTACGATTATATATGTCAAAATACGTTTAAAATTATGACTTTTATCCATCCTTTTTATATATTATTTATTATTATTTTTACTTTATTATACGAACATCAGAATATGAGTTTTGTCGATTTGTTCCCAACATCTACTTAAACATTCCAAAAGCAATTGCAAATCTTAAAACATTTTTATCTCCAACCATCCCGTTATGGATGATATTGACCTGATATTTCACATTTTACTAGCACTTATAAAAGTTAATGTGACGTTAGTTAGTTGAAATTGAACCAATTTTATATGTATATGTATATGTATGTATGTATGTATATATATGTATGTCTATATATATATGTGTGTATGATTAGCCTTAGGATAAATTTAACTTTCTTACTCGAAAGATTCACACACTTTTAAAAGAAATTGACTACATATTTGCAATATAACTGCTTAAGCTCAGCCTCTATTGGGATTATAGGGTCATTAACTATTGATCTTTTTTTTTAACTTTTCTTTCGTTAGATCGGTAGGTACATACGTTTTCATTTTATTCATAGTATTTTCAATGTAATGTCGTTTCTAACGATAGATAATATGTAAACAACAAACGGGACGACAAACTTAATATACTTTCATAGTAATGGCTGATATCTGAAGATCCCTGCTCTATATTTTCAAGGTGCACGCCTATGCAGATAAGTGTGAATGTGTGATTACGTACATACGAGTGAATACAAAACATACCTACAAAAATCACAACAAAATATCATTAATGTCAATTTAACAAAAAGTACCAAAATATAATTTAAAACAAACAAATTAAGCCGCAAAAAAAAGAAAAAAAAAACTATTGAAGGTTTCTGCCCACTTAAAAAACAAAAAAATTAAAAATCGCTTAAGAAATATATCTGTGTATATATGCGTAGAAAAGGTTTGACATATACCTAGCATCCGTAACCACATGAACACGCTGCTAATGCATACACGTGTGCACATTTCCAACTAAAATGTTTTTTTGTCTTTAGACAAATCGAAACCTCTGTGCAAATAAACATGAATTTATTGTACGCGTCCGCATCTCAACCTAATTACGAGCCCGATTTTAACATTAAAGCCATATTTGCAATGTTTGTTTGTGTTCAATTCAAGTCATTTTAAGTCTCTACTGACCTTTGCTAATACACACTTGCTGCAAGTCATATACACAATATATTCAATCACAGAATTTATATCAACATACACGAAAAAGTTAAAAAAAAGAAGAAGAAAAATGTATGTCTAATACATCAACTATTAAATCGAATGAATGCGGATCGAACCAAATATATTACACTTGTACTGTTTATTAAGCGAATATATATATGCGTAAGTATGTATGTATATATATCTGTATTCAATGAGGTATTAATAAGTTAATATAATATATACACACATGTACTGCAAGGTGAATGAAATGGGGTTAATGTTTCAATGCTTTTATTATTATTACTATTATTTCTTGTTTTTCAATGAATTTCAATTCAAGTTGATTTACACACACGAAAATCGCTGCAATAAAAACAAATTTAACATAATTTGTATTGCACTTTCAAATGGATCTATTGATGATGCGAACATGAGAATCGTTCGAAAGTCTCCTTCTAAGAAATTGGACCCATCTAAATGAGTTAATAGGGTTCTCCAATTCGTTCGTTCGAAGGTCTACTGGTAAGTGAACGCTAAACTTCAAAAATCACGATTACTTCCTTGAACTTCTAGGACATGTGCCGCAATGATTTAAATATATGGTTGTTTGGCAGATTATTTAATTGAAAAGTTAAACACAGTTGGCTCTTAATATTTATCGGTTTATGTATAACTAAGCTTTCGCCTTTTCAGATGAATCGAGCGAAGTGAAAATGGGAACTTAGTTATGTTAAGATTCCAATTTTTTTTATCTGTAATAATATGAAGTATTCCGTTTACATACACAGTACATTCGTTTATGGACACAGTTTAAGTTGTCTTTAATTTATTAAATTAAATCATTACAGAGAGGAAATCTCAAGATTAATTTCGCAAGAGGAAATTGTAAATTAGTAAAATGAGACGTGAAGAATAGGAAAAAAACGGAAATATATAAATGAAAACAAATAAGATATGTATTTATTTTACATTAAGTCGAATTTACTACATACGCACATCTCAAGGTTTACCGTACTTTATGTATGAATACAATCTTTGACATGTATTTCGCAATTCAACGTAAAGTGAAAAGTAAAATAGCCTTTGGATGTATATAGAAATCCACGAGTAAGCGCATAAAAATCTCTTTCTTTATTGGATCGTGTGAATGTACTTGTATATGTTATGGGTGGCCTCAATCTTTCTTTATGTTTAATCTGGAAAAGTTAAGTAAAAGTGCGGGCAGTATGAGACTCTGCATCTTTAACCTTGACAGTAACTCCACCAATAGACTGCCATGTGTAAACAATGAATCCATGTTCGAAGTTCGCTTGTTTGTAGCAAGCGAGACGACTGAGTTAGCATATGCCCGTTTTCTTTTTTTTTTGTGGGTATAAAACATGTAAATGAAAGAATAAAGAAATGTTACGAAAAGAGAAAGAAAAAGTATAAAAAAAAAGAATCCGAGTCCACCGCTAGTTAATAAAGCAAAGGGCACATATGCAAAACGCCATTTAAATTAAATTCAGCCGTACATCAAGAGCTTTCTTTTGTGTACGTATGACAATACAAAACTGTGCTTGAAACCGTAACACAGGAAATGATATTGTGATGAATGAAGAAGAAATGAATACACTTAATATGATAAACATGAACAAAGACAGGCGGCGGATACACAGACAGACAGACGGACAGGGAGACAGAAGTAAGTATAATGAATGAAGAAATGAATGATCATACCGTTTCAGGCTCAAATTGACCTTGAGCGGGTATGATACTTTGTTTGTTTTACTGTTACATGCATCACTATTCCATGGGATACTTTATATAGAAAAAGATTTAAATTCATTTGTGCTCCCATCGAAAATAAGTAATTAATAATATATCTGCCCGTACTAATGTAGTGAATAAGACGAATGAATATAGAAATCAAAGTCAAAAGTCACCAAAAAATTTTAATCAGAAAAAGACGTCTTAATTGTTAAAAAAATTTATAAATTAAACATATTGGATGGGAGGAGGAATGAGTGGTGACTGGTAAAGAAAAAGAAAAAGGGAAAGAAAGAGAGCATAACAAAAACTTCAATTAAGCAAAAAGTTAAATTGATTAAAAAAGAATAATATGCTACACAAACACACACAGCTCTTTTTGAATATACGCGCTTTAGTTCTATTAAGTGATAACAATATATAAGAATGCATAGAGATCATAATTTTATGTGTCAAGTTAGTCAGGTACGCCTGCTTTGTTTATTTGTTAAGAAATTAAGTGGGGCTTGAAGTTAAAAAAGAAGAAAATCTTTCCTAAATCATGATTTACTATATACTGTGACAAACGAAATTCTTTTATTTAATATTAGTTTTTTTTGATACAAAAACTAATGCAATTCCTCTGACTTCAACATGTTACTAGTCAATATTTATTTCATAATATAGCAGCCATAATGTCTTCAAAAGCGAAGAAATTTAATAACAAAAGTTAACAAATTATGCAATAAATCGTCCTAATCAACATTATACACCCCCAAATTCGTTTGACCAGCTTTAATTAATTTGCAAGATTCAAACCCAAACGACTCTCTGGGAAAGAGGATGTATTTCAACCTTTATGATATTGAAAATACAATCTCAAAATCCTAAAAAGGCATTGAAAACAATTAAAAATATGTAAAGAACGCAATATTTCTGTGCGGAATGCATTTGGTTTTGCCTTAAATCTTTAATTAGATTTTAAAAAACATGCATAATGTAGTAAAGGAACGCACTAAATATTTGAAATATGATTAACTACTAGGCCGTCGATGTAAGTTGAAATGAACTTCATTTGGATATGAAACATTAGTTGAATGCAAATTTTTCATGTAGATATGCTGGCAAAAGGATCTTTTTCATCTTCTTTTGAAATTTGTCGCCGGGCAGTTTGTATTAAATTCCGTGGTGTTTCACTGATTGTGTTTGAAATTTTCTTGGATTTTCCGATGGTCAAGTATTATTCATAGCACATATTTAGCTGTAAACTTACGCATTAAGCCTTGATCACTTCTGCCCGTAAGTAAATTGTTTCAATTGAAAGATCCCCTTGCAGAACAGTTTGTAAATATAGCGAAACCATATTGAAGGTGTTCTCGACAGGCATTAGTCAATGAATTGATTCATTTCGAAATTCAATTTCTGTATATACATATATTCTCGATAATTTAATCAAGATTTACTTATTTCCTAAGGCATTATTGAGCATTACACCAAGCAAAAATGTTATTTTTTTGGAAACATGCTCAGCTTTTCTACAAAGATGTAGTCCATTTAAATTCATTACATTTTTATGGGCTGATCCTGTTGAGATGCTATTAACCTGCTTTCCAAAAATAAATCATGAATATAATCAATCGATTTTGTAGTTGTTGTTTAAATGAAAGCATCTATATTTTTTACTTTATATGGTAAAGGAGCATTGCTTTGCTAACCTATTCCTTACATTATCAAAATTTTCTCCCCATTGAATTTGTTATTAAATTTTGAGTTTTCTGTTCTTCTTCTGAACGTAAGCAAAAGTATAGACAATTATCTGAACTAACTCATTAGACCGATTCATTTAGATTTATAATAAGTTCATACGAAGGGCAAAACTCCAAAATAGCGACGTATTTTCCGCTGCGAAAGATAATTATGTGTTAGTCTTTTATCTTTTTGAATGAATTAGTATTCATTTTTATTATTTAACTGATTTGATGCTATGTTACAGACCGTCGTAAATTCTAATCGACATTTCTATATATTTGTAAAGTTTTACACGGAGGTATTGTAAAGTAATTCTTTGTATTGACATAAAGATCTCGCATTACATAAAATGAGTCTGCATTACTAAATTGGGTATGGGTGACTAGCTTTTAAAAGAATAAAAAACTGTATGGACGAAGCAAGAGAGTTCAATCGAAATATGCAAGCGAACAAGGCCAGAAAGGGTACTAAAACGTGGTAAATATAAGTTCCTATAAATAAATCGTTTGTGAATAAATATTCTAAGTATTACAATATAAAGCCCGCGTTATCTTGAAACTCATAATTCAGTGATACGAACTTACACTCAGGACAAAAGCGTAACAGTATTACAAAACTTCATTGCTCTTTCGTTAGATTAACGTCAATTATCGAATTTCGCTATTCAAATATTAATGGATTGTTGCTGATAAAGTGTCAACTGGCTGTGTATTTAGAGGATAGTCTTTTTTACTCCCGCTCACTGAAGGAGGAGGATATATGTTGATTTTGTGAAAACGTTTGCAACGCTCAGAACGAATCTTTGTGGTCTCCATAAAGCATATATATTTTTGTTCAGTATCAAATTTCGGGTCGGTCGAGATATGTCCATACATTGAATCAATAATTTTTATGGCAAATATTCTTCCAATCGAAAAAATTTAAATATGAGCTCTAAGCTTGGAAACAGCCTTCTTTCTATAGAAATTCTTGCAGGCAGGTCGAGTCAAATCGGTTAAAGGACGCATTTATAGTGTAACATAATTCGAGAACATCTTTCATTCCAAAATCGGATAAAATTGGATTTTTTTCTCACTAACCATAAACCAGATCAGATGCAATGATAGAGATTTCCTCATATATCCTCTAAGTGATCCTGTACTACCTGTATAGTCGGTCATGTGGACTCAATATTATAGAGCATTGAGTTTTTTTTTCTTTTCAGGTAAAGATGGTGATATGAAAGATTCGGCCGGAGTCGAATATAATTTTGGCACTTGTTTAGGCTTAATCCGTATTTCCATACAAAGTTTTCTAAAGTTTAGCTATTAATCCTCTCATAAACCAAAAATTTTATGGCCTTGGCTTGTAAACTTGGAAACCTTACGTAAAAAATATCAAAATGTTAAACCTGACTATTTGCAGATAATATTATTCTTCTAAGTCGTAACGAATGGCAAAGAATTCCTTATTAATCGAGACATTAATTGACATAAAGAAAATTGTCGAAAAATGAGAAACTATCAGTGAAAATATCATTTTCAATTCATTATTAATTGAGACGTGAGCTGACACACGAGAAAAAGTTGAAGGAGAGAAGAATATCAGTAAACGAAATATTATGAATATGAACGCACTTGAACTGGTTGGCACCAGTAGTCAGTGAGTAATTCATTACATCTGTGCTGGACAACAACAATAACAGCAACAATAATAAAATGTTATCATGTTAACATAAAAGAAAAAGTTATAACGAAATTGTAAGAAGAAAAGCAAATTAATTTTATAATTTAAAATTATAAGGAACATTTATTATTTAATTATATCGTCAGGTATTATACTAAAAGTATTTGTATGTGCATATGTAAGAGAATCTATTTACAGATATGCACGTATGCAACTGATGTAAGTCGCATGACATTGACAATACACTTTGACTTTGACTGACGTCAATGTCAGGGTCAATACTAAAAATACAAATAAATAAATTCTTTTTGTTCGCATTTTAACCAGAGAGAGAGAGTCACTTGTGTTGTTTTTGTTAAACGTAGCAACAAAACCGGCCGGCTTCCTACACTATGCTTACTTATTATTTACATATGCATGTGTCAGGTAAATAAAAAAAAATTATTGAAAAAAAAGGAAAAAAAAAACCAAAACTATTACGTTTAATGCGCTTTGCAGAGAATACATTTTATATGTAAGGTTTTATATGTGGCGCCTCAAATTATTATATGAATGCACAGAAAGCATTCAGAAAAGTAGTACATTTTCTCTTAGTCAAGTTTTAAATTTCTCTTCTTTGTTAGATAGACACCCCTTGCTTGCTTTCTCCCATAAAACGTTCTATTGGTTTGCAGTTTAAAATAGCTTATGCTTGCATGTCCGGCTATTATATGAAGCTTTTTTCTATAGTTTAATATGAAGGTCAACGAGTACCTTCATATTCATGGTCTGACGTATAAATAAATTTCGTTCGGTTTTATTTTGCAAACTCATTCACCTGAAGCAACCCCTTTTTGCGTGAATTCTTTAACCGCCTGTTATGCGTTGACCGGTTACTGTAAAATATGCATTTAGTTTGCGTTTACAATGTGTGAAGTCCTTGACAGAAAGGAAAGTTCAACTGCTAAAGTATTTCATTTCAAGAATCTATTCGGCTTTTCATTGTAGATTACATGCTTACTCACATATCGGGTGCGTTGCTATACTTACTTTATATGCAAGCGATTTTTTTTCCCATTCCACCTCATGATTTCCATTTGTTTTATAGCTAACGTAACCGCACGATTTGCTGAGTTAATTATATTTTAATTTTAACGCTTCAGCTAATTGGAGGCACCATAATTTTATGATACACATGAGATCCATATTACTTAAAAGTGACTCAAAGCGGCTCATTTAGCTGTACATCTATTTACGGATTGAAATCATGGTGCATTTAATAGTCCGAAAGGCGGCAGAGTGTCGGTTCTTAGACACATCAAAAATAGAGTTCAGCTGTCTTTAATAATAAATAATTATGTATTTGAACAAACGAGAATATAGTTTCGTAGATGCATTTGCACCAAAACTTCCAATTTGTTTCTTCCTCCGCGCGTTCTTCTAGAATTAAACAAATCAACAGCAGATCGTGCTGAGTAAAAAACAATTCCTTCCTGTTTTCCATGCATAGGGCCAACATATAGTTGACATGTACGAAGGCATTTGGCAAATATAAATTAGAAAACTTTTAGATATGTACACTCGATAAACACCCACACAACGCAAACTTAATGAAACAGAAATGAAAATAATAGATCATGATTTTTTAAACGAAATTATTCTTAATTTTTATTAATTTGAGTAATTAGACTTATTTTCATTTGTCTGTGCTAAACTCTCGAAGGTCCGAACTCTCTATAGTCGAACAACGCATTGAACTATAACGGGTGAGAGTATAGAACGGTTTTTATGCTGAGCGCTTGGTAGTCGGATTATATTTTTTCAATAATTCCCGCTAGTGAATGAATCACGTTATCGAATGATGTTGACTGATTTTTTTCGTTTGAAGTTAATGTTATAGATGTGGACGACATTTTTGTAAGCAGAATAACGCCATCTGCCAAACAGCTCGTGAAAGGTTTTAAACGACGCCTTTTCTTGCAAGATCCTGTCAGTTTCTGTGCATATTTAAAAGCGGAATTGATACAATTTACTTCGGCTAAGGTGGATTGACATCATCAACATTCCGCTTATTTTGCTTTCAATAAATCGCCATAGAACAGCTTACTAAATTTGCCCGCGTGTGTCCTTTGCCCTTTTTTTTACATCATTGCGGATGTACTTTTGATTGTCAGTTGATTTTTTTTTTTATCTTAGCGCATACTCTTTGTTGTAATGATTTCGATAGTTATTGCTATTTCGCTCTCATTGCTAAAGTGTTATTATCATCTTATAAGCTCGCTTCAAAGTTGCTGCTTTGGATGGATCACTGCTATTATCGTAGATACGATTCGTTTGTGCATTTTTCCTTAAACTTCTATATTTATTTAAGTTGAATTTTTTTTGTTCCTAATAGCAACTCACATATACATAGTCTTCTTGTGTAAATAACACCAATCAATGTTGTTGTTGTGATGATTAGTGGCTTTAGCTTAGAGCGTTTTCCTTTGTTTTTTGCAAAAACTCTCAAGTCGGCTTTTGATCTTAAACTGAGCATTTGGTTGTTTTTTTTTAATATCGTATACTATGTATCCCCGCATTTCAGCTTTTATGTCGCAATTAGAAATGTTATACCTGTTTGTTATTATTACCACCAATTAATATTCATCGCTGAAGCGCTCCATCTGATGCTCCAGACAGGAATACATTTCATGCATGAAAGAAGAGGAGCTAACGCGATCGACACAGTACTTGGATGCGTATACAATATAAACTTAATTGAATTGAAATTTGTTTTTTACGATATTTTACACTAAGGAACGAAATTCTGTGGCAAAGTGCGATTCTCAATCAGAGTAAGCTGCTAAACTCTTGCAATGTTCGTCTATCCGTTTGTTCTCATCCATTATAGAATTCGAAATGAATTTCCTCTTCT
The DNA here is from genome assembly GCA_001077435.1 of Glossina morsitans morsitans. Taxonomy (NCBI): domain Eukaryota; kingdom Metazoa; phylum Arthropoda; class Insecta; order Diptera; family Glossinidae; genus Glossina; species Glossina morsitans. The sequence goes on from CCAG010015562.1 coordinate 57,878, forward strand.
TCAATTTTTAACGGAAATAATCGAGAAAGTTAAATTTGTCTTGGGGCCAATCCAGAATGATCACTACGCCTCTCAGTAATGCGAAGGTTTTTCATTTGGGCATCGACATCAATTTTTGAATTTTACTTTAAGATGTTAAGTGTAAAATAAGTTTCGGTGTCGTTCAATATTAAAAAAATGGGACCAATATTTCGAAACATTGTGGGTACATAATCCATTTGAATCAATAATTCCCGGGACTGATACATATAGATGAAAGGTTTAGCAAAAAATCCACATTATATTTAGAAAGCCCTAGTCGCCATGCGACGTCTATCTAAATTTCATTTCGCAATGACCTCTTCATTTAATCCCAATCTCTTTAATTGAATCCTCCTTTTTCCTTTAATTTTATAAGTTTAAATTCGCATTATATCATATGATAAGATTAGATTGAGGGCCAGAAATTAACTTAAACTTCATAATTTAGATGAATTAAAGAAAATATAAAGTGAAAGGTAGACAAAATACAAATTCACGTCCGACAACCAGGAATGCTGGCAGTGTTGAAGAACATTGAAGTGCGAATGTGTCACTGAGTCTACACAAACTAGCCAAACGATTGATTAAATACCTCAACACCTTTATTGATGGTAGTGCGTGACTTTGCTAATTAATTGTTCTTATTTAGGTATGATATCGCCTAAGCACGAGCACTATTGCAAATATTTATATGTATTAAAGTTTTTACAAAGAATCTCAAGTGGATTTAAAAATTCGTGATTACGTCTACATTGGTAAAGCTTTGTGGAATGAAAGCTTCGCTACGGATCGAATGGGATTATTTAAGTAGTTTTCACTTAAAAAAGCTGGGAAATCTATAGCACCATATATCAGCTTTACTAAAAGACGAATGGCAAAAATTAACCCATGCTTTTTAAGTGGTAAGATAAAATCATTAATAGTAATATGTTTTTATGTGATGATAATGAAGGATGTTGGTCTCTGGGCAGGTTAATTAACGTAAAAAATAAGTATTCATTTTAGATTGATTCAATTAGTTCTATATGGCAACGGTAGGAGATTATGTATGGATATATACGGAATAAGGGAAACATATTCGAGTATTAGCTTAAGCAAAGTCACAGTCTTTTTGCAGCGAATGGATGTTGAAATTGTTTTGATTTAGCTTTATTTATAGAGAGTTCTAGGTATAAATTAGCATGAATTTTTTATCAACTAGCACGCCAAGATTAAGAAACGCACAACAACAAGTTTTCCACTTTATAAGGTTCGATAAAGTATTCTGTTGTGTATCCATGACTTATTCATTTTCAAATCCTTCATGAAAAAGTGTTTAAGATTGAGCTTAAAGAGTACGTCAAACAGGGCTCTCACACAGAGTACTAAACACAATATTGTGTTTGGTCCATTTGGAAAGCAGCTTTGCTATGTCCAAATTTTAAGCCAAAAAAGTGAATAGTTTGATCTTTGATATCATTGCAATGTCAGCTGTATTTTGGGATTTTGCTTTTCGATTGTCGAGAATGACATTTAGAAATTTTTAATTTTGGTGGGCGTAACTACGCTTAGGAGCACTTAGTAATGTTCGACGTCATTGTTGTTCATAAGATTTCTGTTAAAATCAGCAAACCATCGATAAGTTGTTTTCGACTGAGAAAAGTTGCCAAAATAATTTTCAAGTCAATGCTGAGTTTGAATGGTATCTTTTGCCATTAAAGAGGACGTTCAAACAAACGTACGAATTCGGCTGAATGTCTTGAAAATTGTACTATAAAACATACATCGAAATTTTAGAGAAGCTTTGGATGCAACGAGAATTCGTGTTTCTTTCATGACTATCTTACAGCAAGATCCCTCTGAATAAAGTGTGAATAAAGACTACAGCTCCAGCCTTAGAAAAGCGATTTGCTCCGCAAACAACTATTCGTTGCTGACGGTTCATTTCTAAAATGAAAGTTGACGCCAAGGACCAATTTTTTAGGGAAAATTTAATAAACATTCCGTACCAACTCGAAAGAAGACGTAGCTGATCCTTTAAAAACGAGTTTGTGAACGTAATATTGAAATTGAAAATTTCATTGTTGTGATTGCGTCCAAATAGGGTGCGTTTCATTCAACGTTAACATGGAGAACTACGGTACAGTTACTTTTCTTTGTGAATTTTCACACCCAAGGCCTTTTATATTCTTTGAGCAACCTTTGACTTTATCCAAAAAATTATGTTGACAAAAAGCAAAAAAAAAATTTAAATAATATGTTGATGTGTAAGTGACTGAGCATTTCTAATGAACCGTAGGTCCGACTTAGATGGAAGTGGAAATGAAGCAGCAGGGGAAACGGCAACAAGAACAATATTGAAATTCAAGGTTAATCTGTATGTGGGCGAAGAATATAAATTTAAATTACAGAAAACTAGGGAGCCTATATTCAACTTACAAAGAAGGAAACTACCCGCCAATCAGCTAACTAACTATTACTTCTTAATGCTGCCAGGAAAAGCAACAAGAAATTCAACTCGAAGAACTCATTCTCCAATTTAACAAAAATGACTATAGAATAGAACTTATACATTATAATAAATATATTATGAGGCTATGAAACCTTCAAAACTAACCTTGAACTTCAACTGAAACAAGTGAGAGATGAAAAGTAACAAAGTTCATTGCGCATTACCGGCCGGGATAAGAGACAACACACATACTTGAAACACACGCATAATATGTAGGAAAAATGTTTGGCAATACATTAAGAGAGTTTTTCAAAGATTCTATGGATAAGCTTTAAGAGAAATTGTTTTGCGAAGCACAGCGAAAATAAACTTTTCTTTTTAAACTGTCTTAACTATTACTAAATGCTAGCGTTTTTCAAAGCTTTAAAAGGTGCCTTGGAAAGCTTTTATTAAAATTTGCCGAAGAGTTTTTTATTCTTTTTTTTTCATATTGTTTACTCATTGCCTCCTCCAACGACCTCGGTTAATTACATTCATACACTTATCCTTGCTATGAGGATAATGACTGTTGTCATTGCTTGAGGTCGCTATGATAGATTTTTTATTCTACTAAAGATTACAAAAGTCAAGGATTTATCTATTTTTATCAGTTGTTGGCATCGAGCTTATGGTGAAATTATTTTAATAGTATATGCGTGAAGGAGAGCTGTCCTTGAAAGTAAAACTCATATAAATTTTTCAAAACCAACAAATTCCGTAGGTAAATAAAAATTTATAGAACTCCTACTCAATTAATTTCAGAGCCCTCTACTTCTTGGCTTTGTTGTATTAATAATTTTCGATTTTTTTCATTATCAGAAAAAAAATTATTGGTTTTCCTAAAGAAGGCGGTAACCATTGCACCAGTTTTACGAAAAGCGTTTTCCTGAACATACTTTTGGGATGGAAGGGGGAGTATGAGATATTAATATAATAAAAATTAGTAATAATAACTATAGATAACAATATTAATAGTAATATTCGAGGTAGCCTTTAAGTAATAAAAGAAAATATATTGTTTTTGACAATATTACAATATGGCAATGCTGAAATCATTCTCCTGAGATGCCTTGCATTTAATTTCAACGACCTTATGGCATGCTATGCAGTTCAAGCAAACTTGAGTCTAAAAAAGTAACAAAAAAAATAAAATCGCTTAATCCATTTCCCTCTTTAATTTCAGTGCCTAGAGTAAGCGGTATGGGCGGACTTTCGAAAATATTGATTTTTGTTTCTACAATTGGCGACAACTCGAAAGGAAGAATTTAATTTTCGTTTAAATATCGAAAATACATTTATATTTTATGTACTTCTCTTTAAAATGTTATTTTAAAGATACTGTGAAAAATCCAAATGAAAATAATCGAAGTTATACTGCGTTTAAGGCTTAAAGTGCCTTGGACTAGCATACCATTTTATTCGGTAAATCTGTCTTTTTTGGTCATTTAATGTTTTGAAATGCCTACAATCATCTCTTTAATTCATACTTGGCTATTTAGGGGATCAAATAAGCAAAAAAAAAAGATTTGGAGAATTTACAGTAATTTCCCTCTTTAACGAATCAATAATTTTAGCGAGTTTATATGTGCACATAAATTGGATAAGTGAAGGGTTCCTAATAGAGGTTTGATTATGTATTGTGTAATAAAATCAAGTCGAAATTTTGTAGTTACATTAAAATTTACTGAAACATATTTATTGACTATTTATCCTTTCTTATATGGACCGTACACTCTCTTCATATTTTTTAGATTACTTTTAATTTTGTGTTTGGCAAGTTTCAGTTATTGTGGCCACCAGCAATCTTCATTCATCTTATTTGAGCTTTGATTAAATTTTAGCTCTATGTCCCCTTTTTGATATAAGTTATAAAAAACATTCATTTCGTTTTTACTGTGATCCCTTGTATATTTTTTTATCGACGTAACATTCTCTATAAGGAAAGTAGGACACAAGATAGTGAAAAGCAGCACAAGCCATTGACCTAAAATGTTTATATTGCGTAGAAAAATCTAATCTATAGTAAGGGAAATGCTAATCTTAATGCGTATATAAGTTTCTTAATGAAAAAAAAGGGCAACTGAAGGTTAACTGCCAATGCTTAAAGTGTAACGACCCTATTGGAAGAAATACTTCCGTGAAATAATAAGCGCAAAAGGAAAGAAAAAAATCCACCACCAAATTTCTTGAAAGTTATTAAACCAAACATTTACATAGGCATACGTTTGTAGGCATAAGAACGCTTTTGTCTATGTGGACGGCTCGCATGGCGATGTGCTTCGAATGTTTTTTGCAGAATGTATATTAAACGTACGAACACTCTGCATTTTTATATGCACAGAATTAAGTGCGCACAACAGGCATATTCTTAAACAAAATGTTCTGAATTTGACAAATTTTTCCAATATTTCCTTTAGAAACAGGTTTAATTCGATCCAAAGACAGAATGCATTTTTTGAAAAAAATTGCTTAAATGCATGTAAACGGGGCAGAACTCGTTTTCAATTTTGCAAATCAATAGCCCACTCAAGTTCAACCTGAAAATAATGAATCCTGAAGAAATGCGTGCGTTAGGACTAACAAAATCTTGTGTCTTTTATGCCAACCCGTCGTATTAGTTAGATTTTTAAGGAAATTCTTGCTTACGAAATTTACCCTTATATAAGAAAAGTGGAATTGTTTGAGGAGCTTATATATGAATGAACGTTTAGATATTTTAAATGAATACACATACGGTTTAAATGGCGGCGTAAACGCACGGAAAACCATTCAGTTGACTAGAAAGTACGAAACGAAAACATCAGGAAGTTGCTCAACAACCTCGACGTTATGTTTAAACCCCAAAGTAAGCGATAAACATTGTTTCGCTTTGTTTTTTCTCTGCCTTCAATTATCAAAATCGTTACACGTGTTGGATGTGATGACTATGAAATTTTAAACCCCTCGAGGATTCATTTAAAATCAATGGAACATTTTTAACATGTAACGTAAATATAAAATAGAAGAAAACCTGGTGTTTACTTTAGATCGCTGTCATCACGAGCTGTTTCAAGAGCTCTTGAATTATTTTATAATCAAACATTTACATGTTAAATAATATACGCGTAATATTGGTGACTCCAAGCTAGACAAAACCATCTGCGAAAGTAGGTCAACAAAGGAAATCACTATATGCCCGTTTATTGTAGTTGTCTATAGGCGGAAGTGAGAATAAAACGAAACGTAATAATAAAACGAACGTGATTATCATTTTTAATAAATAATGTATATGAATTAATGTATTTTATTAAATAGGTAGAAAGAAAGACGAAGCGAAAGGCATAATTACACTGCAATTTTCTCTTTTTTAAAGTTTGCCCTCAAAACGTACAAATAAATGTCCACAGTGAAGTTGCTAATCTGTTCTTTCTCGCGTTGCCTTTAATTACCCACCATATCGGCGACATTTGTCATCTTCTCGCTAATCTATCTAAGGTATCACTCATCGCCCTGCATTGTCTCAAAATAACTGGGAAAACAAAATTCAAAATTTTAAAATGTATTAATATCAAAATTGTGTGAAAATAAAACAAAACAAAGTGAAGCACAACCTTAACATTCAAACTCGATCCCCAAGGCGTTTAATTGATTCTCTAGATAAAATAGAAACTTTTTCATTTTAATACCACGTATGTCTTATCACTAAGTCTGAAATCCCTCGAGGATTCTTTGAATGCGTTTAGAAGAAAATTGACCGCATTATCAAACTATAAAGCCTATGGCTTTATAGTTAGTTATTAAATGAATAAATGAAATAAATGGATAATTGGAAAACATAGGAGAAATACTCCCCGTGAAATGATCGCACTTTTGTTGGCGGTCGTGAAAACACACCAAAAATATACATATGTCTAAGGTTCATGCAAAGAAGTTCATTTTCACATTGGATCTTCTTTACCCAGCACAGTGAATCAACCTTCTGTTTCGAAAACTTCGACAGCGTTACCAATGGCCACTTAATTGAATCAAAAGACCTTCTTAGGACCAACATCTAAAGCATAACCATAATCGCTTTTACTTTTTCTTTGCTTTGTTCACTCAAAATTTTAGTACACATGAGTTCTAATTGATAAACAATCTATCCGAATAGCATTTTAAAAAGAGGAAAGTCTCAATTTTTTCAATTCGGAATTCGTATATAGTTAGTAAAACGGGAGTCGTGAGAGATGGATGGTATCTTTTAAAAAACTTGCAAAAATTATGCTGTAAGCGTAATATTGAAAAACGTCAATTTCTGGAGCCGTGGAAGACAAAAAATGGCTGAATCGATCGATTCGAAAATATTGTGTGGTTTAAAAATACTTACACTTTTGTACGAGGTTTCTGGTGAATATTTGTCCCTTATATCATGGAAATGTCAGGGCTTGTATGTATTCACTTCGCGACTTCGTAAGTAAAAAGGCTCTTTACATTATTACAAAAAGTATATACGTTTTTTTTTGTTTTATTTTATTCAACTTGTCTAAGTAAAGAGCAAACGCTATGAATAGTTTATATACGCGCATGTGTATCACACATGCATACATATATCTCTCTTTTTTTTTAAATTTATTTATGTAAAGATTTCTTTAAAATTAAAATTTTTTTCCACGCATAACACATTCTTGAACTTTTAAACTCATTTTGCAGACACACGTGGTGTTCTCTGTTTATATATTGAATACATCAAACGAAAGCCAATGAGCGATAAATATCTGTTTTAGAAAAGAAAAACGCGAAAAATAAAGGAACGATACGGCTGCAAACGAATTTCTCGACACCTAACACAAAAAGTCTTCATTATACTTTTATTTGCAACGGTTAACACCTGACCAACGAAATTATTCAGTCGGCAAGTTATCATCTTAATTTTCGAAATTCGAAAATCACGATTCTACAGGTTTTGTATAATAGCAGGTCAGGAAAGCAATGTTGTTCCTGCGGATGTCGATAGTTGTTAATAATTTTTAAACTCATTGTGTACTTCAAAGTCGTGTCAAAGACACTTTCAACTTGGAGTGACTAGTTTATTCGTAAATAATAAAATCTTAAATAATTTTTGCGGTTTATGGCGAAATACCAGAAGAGGTCGATGTCCGGCATTGTATGCTTTTTGAGTTTCGCAAGGCTAGTGACGCTTAAGACGTTCATAAGTGCCAAAGATGGTTTTCTAAGTTCAAATCCGGTAATTTCGATTTTTTCGACTCGTACCGACCAGGAATACCAATACATTTAGACAATGACATTTTAAGAGCGAAAATGGATCCAATTCCGTGTCAGACATTCAAGGAACTGTTAAACACTCTTGAGCAACTTTCAATTTAATATAGAAAAAAGACATTATTTTTCGATTCCTCTAACACAAGCCAAAAGACGTGTGCGCTTGTTCCGTCACCTTATTAACGGTCTTTGATGATTGAGGTAAAATGTTGAGTCCATTTAGCTGATTTTAAGACTTCATAAAAAGTTAAAAGTTATAATGGAAAGAAAATTTTTCTGACCAGTAAAGTGTCAAATACGTAATTGAAGTACTTCTAACAAGGTTCCAAACCCATCGCAATAAAAACACAGGTATAAATAAAATAGATAAAAGAAATCATATAACATTTTTCAGGTTTTTGGTAACGGTGGTATGGTATGATTTATGAACTGGTTCAGTTGGTCGTTGAGCTTAATTTTTGATCAACGAAAGAGAGAATTTGACATCAAAAGATTATCTTTTATGATCATAAGATTCGAATTGAAAGACAGACAGAAAAATGTAGTCCGTACTATTTACGTTGTTCAAAGATTTTAAACGGCGATATGTATTTCTGAACGGTATAAAAACTGATTATATGCAATGCAGGCCATGCGGTGGGTATAAGAGATACGCTGATATTGTCCCTTTGTATATCTACATGTTGTTGATTTGGGGAAAGCAGTATTGGACTCTTATACCAATAAAGATCAATCCTGTGCAGGGATTATTTAATATCATACAATTTATTACGGGATTTATTCCCGCATTCTGGGCAACGTCAAATAAATCGCATAAGTCACAAAGTAATCGTAAGCAAATGTAAATCCGATTTTGTGATTTTCGAAGTCTGAAGTCTAACCCCAAATTTGAAGGCTTGAAAAAGGTCATCAATTTTTGACCATTTCTTGAGCAGGTGACGAAAAATTTTTCTTACTATAATCTAGTATAGTAGACAAGAGTTTGAAAAGAAAAGAAAAGAAAAGAAAGAAAAATATAAAATGGGACGAGAAAGGCAATTAATTGTAATATATTTATGTGATTTTGTGGAGAAAAAAAGTAACGATATATGCGCTTTATATGAACTTTATAAGACTACTAATCAATATTGTTAGTTCATAGCACAAAATATTTTATTAAAACATTTGAGAGGAAACAGCGACCGATTCCAGATTAAAGAATCAATTTTGAAGTAATTTTTAAATTACCCAAGACTTTGCTATGGAGTGTTATAAACCATTAGGTACGCGTACGACATTATTAAGTATTTTTCTGTAAATCATGACTTCTGTGAGTTTTTTCTAGTTTGCTTGTTTTCTAATTCCGATTTTATTATAAAATTGATTGCGGGGAGTTTTATTTTTAATTATTGCTTGAGAATATCAAATTTGGTATGAATTGACTGTAAAAACTATGGCAAGAAAACACAGGTACAAGCTTCTATGCCTAGTAACGGGTCATAGCGCTAGAGAGCAGCTGCTAGGCATCCTGGAGCATAAGTATGATTAACCGCCGAATTTTGGGCTTGTGGACGATCGCTAGATATGAGAGGAAACAAAGTGTTTTCTTGTCATAACTTCTGTGACGTTATACCAAATCTGGTATTTCCAAGCAATAGTCAACATCAATCTTCCCAATTTCAAATCTTATTATAAAACAAGCTTTTTGAGAAGCGTGCACCACAGAAAAAGGAAAAAATTGCTTGTGACTGGGTTAGGACTGGTGACGTCTCCATAGCATGCATGCACAAAGTTTTCCATAATTTAATGACTTTCAGACAGTAATCTTGGATTTATATCTATGAGCGGGATTACTATAAAAAGCAAAGTCAACAGAAATTCTTTGTATACTACAGAAAGATGTGTACACAGTGTGCACAGTGATGCAAACAATTGGCCTATAAATCCGTCTACCATATAAAGCTAGTTTGGTGCCTATTGATTTCTTTTTATTTCCATAATTATTGTCAGAGAAATGTGGAGTATGCCATTTCGAAATTTATCTTGAGGAAATACCCGATTAGTTAAGGGTATTGTTGTATGAAAAGCGCAGGAACATTTCGTTTTGTTTCATAATGGACTCTTTGTTGCATACTAAGCAACATAAACCGACCTAGAGGATATAGAGTGTTTGATCGGTGAAACTAAACGCATACCCACGCATACAAGTAAACTGAGTGTGTACCTGTGTACATATAGGTTTTCGGAATGAAGGGCATAACAAATGAAAATGCAATTGTTTGTTTAATTTAAGAGAACCTTGAGCGATTAAAAAGTCGCAGGGTGTAGTCCAAAAATATTAAACTTCTAGCATGGTGTGAATGTGTTGTTGGTGTCATTACAATTTCAAATGAGTTCTTCATTTTCTGAGTAAAAAAGTATCACGCAAATTACAAAAGCATTTTGTTTACATACTGGGCTAAATTTCAACAGAATTTTAAATACTTCTTTCCAAGAAGTTTAAGGCATTTACTGAAACTTGGCCGCATACCTTAATACGTTCGCAATATGAATCCAGTTGAGTGTGTTTATGTGCCCGAATGGATATTACTTGAGTTCTGTTTGTTACACAATAAACAATATTTTGAAGTTGTTATAGTTTTTAGTTTGCTAAGATGGCTCAGCATATAATGAAACTTAGAGTGTTTACAGCACGTAATAACTAATCTGATAAACAAAATGACACTATTCAATGCGCGAGGGGAATGTTTTGAAACTTTTTGTTTATTTACATTTCCCAGACGCGAACAGTAATGATGAGCTATCATTTTATTCATTTATATTATTTCCTTTTTATTCTCTTTTGCAATTCGATAGTTTAATATATTCTTTGTTTTTACTTACGTATACAGTATCATTGAACTTGTTCGTTTGGGGCGTTGTCCCTCTCATTATATCATTTAATATGCTTCAATTTACAAAAAAAGAAAAATGGATTTTTTTTTCGTATTAAATACATAAATAAAAATTTAATAAAGAAATCAAAAAAAAAACAGAAAAAAATACACTTGTTCGAAATTTCTTGAACAGATCTACAAAAATATCCAAAGCGAACTGAGGGCATCTTTAACTATAATTGATTATGCGCCTTATTTACAGCTTAATCTATTCAATTTGATGTGAAATAAAGCCCTGACGGATCATGTCTTTTTTAGCAAATTTAAAAGACATCACAAATCTGATTACCAGCTTGTTGCCAGAAATTAAATTTTTGACAAATGTTTTGAGTAAAGCTCAGTACGTGGCCTAATCCCTTATTTCGACCACTGGTCTTAAGATTTGGAATTGTTTGTAGATGGTTGGTAGGCATACTTCCTTTTAAAGAGTCAAAAAGTAAAAGTTGAAGCCATTTCAGATTTAAAAGAAAAATTGCAAAAAAAATTGAGTGCTATCCATCCAAGCTTTCGAACCTTTTGCTCCACAAATTCAGGGTCCGACATGTGGGGTGGCTTGAAGTGCGCTTTTGTTGCAAGTGAAAGCTTGCTTATGCCCCAATTAGCCGCTTTCTGATCCTTTTCGATTTCAATGCACTAGCTTGCTGTTCATCTATTCCTCATTTTTCTAAAAACAACGCTTTTTTTCAAGGACGTTTTATTTTGTTGTAATATTCCCTGCTGTCTGCCATGGAAACAATCTCATCAAAATACTGCGCAACTTCGGCAATTTATGTGCTAATAGAATATTATGGGCATGTAAATGACAGTAATTGGTTTAAAACGTGCGGCGCAAAAATACCGCTATTCAAAAGAAAACAATTAAGAGATAAAAACGTGGTACTAGAAAATGAAGTTTTTAAGTGCGTTCACGCCGAGAATGATCTTTTTCGTTAAATCATTCCATTGAACATTAAAATCCTTGACCTTTGCTCCGCATTCACACTACCAAGCCAGTGGTTAACTTTTAAAAATGCTATCGTGATAAACGCACTATTAAGGTTTTTCTAAGGCGGAACTCAAAATGATACGCATTTTTTTTATTTTTTTTTTATTTTTTTTATATATTATATTTAATATAATGCCGTAACTGAAAAAATAATTATCTTCTATTCATCACTTGTTTACTATTTATTCGTTCACTTTTGCCCGTTACAGTTACTTTATCCACTTAATTAATATTATTTAACGTGATTCCGTTTTTTGTGGTTTCCGGGATAAAAATTTTTCGAAAAATTTATTAAAAATTATTATTTTGTTTCTTCCTAAATAAGCGGGTTTCAATTTAGAGAAACATTGAATACTATTCAGTAACAAAGTGAAAAGACTATTGATTAAATGATTTTCAAAATTCAACGACTGTCAATATCAAGACGTTTAGCAGAACAAGTAAAAGGAACGTTGTGTTTGTTTTATATATAACAGATATCTCCAAGCATAATCTCTCGAATCAACCCAAGAACCCAAATGACGAATTTGAAACTCCTAGTCGTTGCTCCCCTAAGGGTTTCAATAATGAAAAACTGCAGGGGCACAAAAATGCTTCTCGAAATACCGTCCAACAGTTTTGCATATGTACTAATCTCATCGTATTTCAAGTAAACGATCATGAAAAACTTTTAAATTTGGTTTCAACAAAGTTTGCCTTAAGTTAAGTTTCGAAAAGTCTTATTTTAAAAAAACCCACGTATATATACATATTATAAGCAATATGCTCCCGCAATATACTTGTGGAAATATTTAACCCTTAACGGCATATTGTTGCCAATCGTTTACATTCCAATTCTATTTAATTTTAAAATTCATTTTAAATATAATTAGCAACAACATGCAATTAAGGATTAAAAAAACTTACTAGTGATATATTCATAAAAAAACAAGGAATTACTTCCGTAATTAAGACATTGGTAAGCTATACAAAGGCACAATTTCATTTTTTTTGAAATTATTTTCTGAAGTACTCAACTTCAGTTAGGATATCAATTAGTGTGAAGTTCTTATCCTGGAGAATTCCGCTTAAATATCTCTTTTAGTCAACTTGTACAGGGTAAAATTTTTTGTTCGTTGTCGGCAGTTAAGCTATTGATTTGGCAACAGTCTTTGCCTTTCCAGATGATCCATATTTTAAACTCAATGTAAGCGAACACCATCCCCTTTTCTCCCACTCCTCTATCGATAATGCTTCTTGGTTTCTTCCAAGTATTTGTTCAAATATAAGAAAAAATGAAATGTATTTTCTTTTAAAAGCATTTTTTAAATCTTTAGATGAATCTCGAAATGTTATCTCCAGTGTTTTTATGATTGCCAAACATGACGTTCTCAGGCGAGGTTTATATCAACATCGCACGTATTTATATAACAGTTTTAGATGTTTTGTGATGTCGTGACCGTTAACAAGTTGTGGTGGGTCTATGAGAAAATGAATTTAAACCTAAAATATAATGGTACTATATATTTTATATATATATATATATATATATATTGGTATATTCCTTTTATCTATTTCATGGTCTGTTTTACCGCTCACAGTGGCAGAGCTGACAATACTCTTGGTTCAAATCTTTTTTCTCAATTACTGCGCTTCTATTGCAAAGATCGTTATGAAAACTCTGTCCCCCGTAATTAAAAAATCCTTGAACGTTTTATATATGTTGTCCGTTATGACTTGCCGAGATCTACTATGATCTATTTGTTATTTCCTTTGAAATGTGTTGAGAAAATATTCTTCAAAGAAATAATTATATAAAAGTAAAAATGGAAAAGTGCAAGAAATTTTCTTTTTAAAGGAAATTAGGAAAGAGTGTTGTGAATCTTCTCATATATATTCATCACTTTCAAACTCAGCGGTTTATTCCAAGTACTAGCTAATTTCCGTAACGTATACTTTTATGTAGACAACAAACACCGCATCCCTTTCATTTAAATGTGAACATAGTTTTCATATAGAAAATGGAATCCATTAATTTATGATAATCTACACATGTTGCACCTTGTGCTGTTCACTTTCACTTATAACCTAAAATACGTAAACATTAAGAGAGTTTACGTTATTGTTGAATCGAGACTCATAGTTGAAAATTTCAAACGATACCCGAAACAAACCTGCAACAGTAGTTTGACACTCGCTACATGAGGTCAAGGCATATTAATATTTAATGTTATTTAAAACTCTTCTACCTACACTTACTGCACTGCAGTGAATTCGCTAACCACTCACATTTATCCTGGATGAGGTGGATGTTAATTTTACACTTTTTGGGTTTACGAAAATACGGTATAAAAAAAAGACAAAGTGCTTTATATAAAACCCGTATCATTTTATGTATTTGTCTGATATTCGCACACATCCACAGCATTGGTTGGCTCTGAAGACAATGATTAAAATGTCATTAACTTTAAAACTTAATTATTTGCAACTTTTATTTCTTTTGTTTACTGTTACCGCTGGAGCCGGAGCATATAAGCAGCTGTCGTTTTTATTTTTTTTTTTATTGTTCTTTTTGAGGGTATGCGATGCAAAGGTGAAATTTTACTTTAGAAGGAATAATCCTTTCTTTGTTTTTTGCTAGTTAACCATCAAGCGATAAACATGTGTGCTCAAGGTTTTCGCCTCTGGAGTCCCCAAAGAGAGTTTAGTTGATCCGTTTTCATTTATATCTAGTTGTTCGAATTTTTTTTTTTTTGAAAATTGTTCATTAAAATTTTTACTTTCTTTGGATCATAATGATTTTCGTTTTTATTAAAAACAAAAAGCGTTTTTTTTTTTAAATTTCCTTTTAACTTACTTCACTTCACTTTCTTTTCGCAAAACCGAGTTCAACAACCGGCAGTTGAACTCAATATCGTACAATGACATATTACGACTGCCAACCCTCCCCTGGCTGTTCACATCGCTTCACTAGCAACTGCAAGTCTGTTTCGCTCTACCTCACCTAAGGGTATGTATGCATACTTCAGTGTAAGCTTTTCTTCCATTTACTTGCAAAGCTTACAAACTGTTCGTTGCTTTAAAAATTTATGCTGTTGTTAATGTCACTTTCTTTTACATGAAATGTTGAACAATTTATAACAGCAATTTACACAATTCCAATTTCACTTTTTCTCTCCCTTCCTCTATGGTTACAGCTTTCACAGTCGTTGTTTATTGTCGTAAGTTCAGTTTTAGTTTTATTTGATTTTTTTTTGATATTATTATTATTGTTATGGAATGTATGCTAGTTGGGTAGTTTTTCACTTTTTATGCAGATACAAAGCTGTATGTGAGGTGTGTATATTATTTCTTGCTTTTTATGGTTGTGTGTCCACTGCAATGACAATAAGGATTATCATTACTTCCCTACATATGAATCAAGTATTTTACTACATGTCGATTTACGTAAATAATTAATCCGAACATGCGTGCGTACTTTAGCTTACAATTGTTCCCCATTGTCATTATTGAAACTAACAAGGAGATTATCTAAAAAACTATCATCCATCACGATGGACAATAGGGTCTTTAACTTCAGCGAATTTCGATGAAATTTCAGTGAAAGTTTTATTGTCAATACTAATTCAAGTTGTTGCCGTTGTCACACTACTAGGTCCGTCTAGATTCACCGTAGGGCAGATATATGTTGATATATGGGTGTAACATTCATAATCAAATGTATATGAAGCAACTTTAATAAGGTAATAAAACGTTACGTTCATGTCTTATTTCCTGATTGTCCTAATGATCTTGATGATCTTAATCATAAACAACAGCCATAGCAAGCCAGCAAACTTTAATAAGCCCTAATCTACACTTAGATGGCGTACACTAGTACACTAGAAAATCAAGATATAGCAGGTAAAGAGTAAGTTGTATCCGTCTGGACTTGAGTATACTTTCAAGCAATACACAAATATTGCAAACTATTATAATAATGATATAACGCATTAACCAACCGATCAGAATATTTTTTCGTTCCACGTTTTAGATGGCTCTGGGAAATAACTAGCTGAGGCAGAGACAGTCGGGCGTAGTTAAATCAGCACAGAATTTTATGTTGACCGAGCAAATATACATCCTATGAGGTGTCTGGTGCCTTTGTTCGCATGTTAAAAATATTTGAAAGGCAAATCCAGCACACGCCTTAATCCTACCGCCTGGTGGGTATAAAAATTGCTTCGTTACTGACTAACAGGTGAACAACTAACAGATACATTTAAGCACGTATTTAATAAGATTCAAAAATGGTCTCCGCATTGGTTTCATTTCAGCAAGCCATAATGCTGCTATAGAATACAGTTTTTATTTACCTTCTTCTCTTTTTTAGAATAACCCTCAATAAAAGTTTGTGCGGTTTTTTGTAACACACAAAAGACCTTAAGTCGGACTCAGCTTTTATTATACAGATCGATTCAGAATGATTTTGTGGCACGATTTAATCTTGTCTGTCTGTCTCATGTCGGTCCATGTAGAACGCGTTTAAACTAAGCAGGGTAATTTTCGAGACATTTTTATAAAGTTTATAATGACGACATGTTTCAGCCAAAGAATGATTGGCCCCATATAGCACCCGATTATGAAAAAGTCGTTACATGATACAAATTTGCATTTTTCAAAAGTGACAATATTTGATCATGGAAACATAATGGGAAAAATTCGGATCGGATGGGTTAATTTTTTCAACCAATTCCTTCATTTACTTGTTCATTTATTAATTTATTATTATTAGTTACTTATTACGATAGCAACGTTTTTTGAAAGCTCTATAGAATTCCCAATTTTTTTTATTCATTCTTGTTTTCAAACTAAAGAAAACATATGTTTTGCGAAAGTGAAGTCAATTTAAAACGGATCCCTTACGGATGAATCTTACATCGTTTTCGTCGAATTCTTTATCCAGATTATATATAGAGCCCGACAAAAACACGGCTAATCCATATTCTAACTAATATAAGGATTATACAACCATAAATATTTATATTACAAAAACTCTGAACTTATAACTTTAAATAATAAAGGAAATTATTCAATTCATTAGAAACTAAAAACAGAATGTCTATGCAAAACGGTACATAGTGATACACGAATATACAAGAATGGGGAATGCCAACATATATACATATATCCGAGCGTAGACGCCGAACACATTTTGCATTGTGAGCTATATAAGCTCACAGATGCGCATGCATAGGTGTGCGTATTTACAATGACAAGACCTGTTTGGCACATAAGTTCGTAAAAAAGAGTTTTCTATCGTGTTAATAAAATTAACGGCTTATACGTTTTACAAAGCCAACGCAGCGGATTAGGTATATGAGATCTTTGGTTATAGTAATTATCTGTTCATAAATGAACATTTCGACCACGCACCGAGTTAACTAATTGCAGAGAAAGCTTATCTTTATCGCAATTCCAATTTTTTTAAATTTCCCTCATTGCCTCAATGTCTGCGGCTTTTGCCTTTAATTATCTTCTATTGTTGTTAGTTTTATTAATTACTTTACGTTAATTTTTGAATGTTATGTGCATGTAGTAATCCTTGTCGGTAAATTTTTACAATCATTACTTATTTGCAATTATCTTCGCAAGGTGAAGGCACGAACCTATTTCCTTCAAGGTAGCACGCACTATTTCTTTAACCCAGAGTTAATTATTATTTCAAATTGAAAATATGTGGCCTAAATAGTTAAATGTATGTTAGAGAGCGGCGTTCACGAAAGCGTTCAATATAATATGATAGTTAATTGCAACAATATTTCTTTTCGTTAAAATAGCTGCGATTGTTTTTTAAATTTACTTATATGAATTATATAAATAATTATGTGTATATGTGCTTAGTGGTAAAATACACTTTCGCTTGTTAAACGGGGTCAAAAAACTATTGTGTATTATTAACGAGAGGGAAAAGTAAAAAAATCAGAAAATACTTTTTTAAATATAATAAATAAAAAAAAAGAAAACAACAAATCGAAATAAAATAAATTCGGTTATCGGTGTCGAACAGTTCACCTGGTTTCAGCTGCAGTTGACAAACTGGAGCAAATTGTAAATTCATGTTGATCGTTTATAAAAGCATAAAATGTCAAAAAAATGTGTTTATAATAATGTATGAGAAGAAGCATTTGGCCCTTAAATATTGTTTTAATGGCAAATTAAAAACATATTTCATTTTGTCAGTAGGAGAGATGCAAAAGGGACTAAACACACAAAGCTAACATTAGCAGAAAAAGAACGTATCAGCAGCTTTAGTGCAGCAACTCTTTAACATGGCGACAATGAACGTTGCTGTTTTCTACGGTGCGCTGGATGATTAAGAAACAGGATAATAGTCTATTATATGTGCGATGTTTGCTTTCGCAACATCCTATTTCGATCTGGTCAGAACCCTGGGGCATTTTTGTCCACGACGCTTGAATGCATCGACTGTCTCAGATGCACCATAGAGCGATGTGATATTAGAAGCTTGACAGGAGTTGAGATTACGTCAAGAAATCTTGTACGGTAAACGTTGCAAAGTGAAAAGATGCGGAGCTGTGTCATGGATGTTTGTGCTAAGATCATAGTCGATCTGCAAAAACTAAGACACAGTAGATATAGGACTTCACAGTAGATTGGCTTCATGATGTGAGATTTGATCTGAAGTTTGGACGATTCTGTCGACGTAAATTTAACGTTCTTTTGTGGCCAGCGCTTTCCGAAATGTATTATTGACGTTTTCAATGTCGTAATATGAATGCATCGGCGTTTGGAATGTTTAACCTAACAATCCACTACAACAGATATGACTCATTTCTTCAAAATAATCGTGTAATTGGTGCGAGGTTGAAATTTGTTAACATTAGAACAGGTGATACAAACTGCTGGCGTAAAGGCCAATCATAGAACACACGCTGACAAAACTTATTCAAGAACAAAAAGCTCCGAGCGATCTTTCATTATTCGATATATACACGCATGAATTTCATAATAAGCGATTAATGCACGTATGGAAATTAGAAATTTCGGTTGATTTTATTTGTGTTGTTTCGCTTTTTATTCTTCAAATCTAGAGCGCGTTACGCGGTACCTTGTGGACTCAACATTTCATGCAGCTGCTATCATTCTGACAGTATCAAACTACCGAAATGGAAGCGACCAATTAGATGATGCGAACACTTTAAAAAAAAACTTTGCCATTCAGAGAAGTACACGTCATGTACATGTAGACATGATGGAGATGGGGAAGAAATTGTAGTTGCAAAATAACTACTTTGGTAAAGTACAAGAAACACTTACGAAGAGTCTGTACAACAGCACAATGAAATAAAACAATTCGTATTTGAACAAACTGTGGAGATGTCCGAGTACAGGTATATGTACCGTTTACAATCAAATGTCGACAGTCGGTTATCAGTTCCTATATTTAGTCACACAATCCTTTTCACACATATAGAATAACCAACCAATATTATATACAAGTGATATAATCCCGTTGATATAAAACGCTGAGCATATGTTGTGCGCATATAATGGACATTTCATTTTGACTCTGATACCCATCGTGATGGTACGATAAATATCAAATTCGATTTTGTTATATTATATTATATAATAATAATAATAATTATATATATTATTATATATATTATATATATATATATAATGATTATATTTATTATTGTTATCATTATTATTATTATTATTTTATACTGGCGGTACATCGGTAAATAGTCAAATATAAAAAGGGGAATAGGGGGAAAAAATCAAATGAATTAAAGTTGTCGACATTTAAACCTAACGGTACGGTTATGCTCTTCTATACTAAACTCGTCAGTGCTATCAGTGTCAAAAAGTAGGTCACTTTGTACAGATTTGAATAAACTATAGTTTTATATAAAAACACAGAAACAGAAAAAAAACCAGTAAAAATTGAATACTAAAAACAAAGAAAAACAAAACACAAAAATATTTCATTTGCTTCAAGTCAATGAACTTTGTAATGAAATATACATATAAAAATTTCACTTTATGATCTGTGGTTTGCACGAGTACTGGTATTTGAATTAAGGTCTCAATTGTAGGCTTAGCTTATAAATCAAAGGAGGCAGACACGTTAGCGTACGATTTAATTCATATCTGTATACTTACCAGTTTGTAATGTTTGTGTGTGTATGCACGAGAAATGAAAAAAACAAAACTATAGCTATTTTTTTGTAATTTTTTTAAACGAAAGAAAAGTGAAACTTGTTTCAATTTACACACAACATGCAACACACACAGAGGTTTATGACTTCTTTTTATTTCGTTTATACTCTACATTGAACAAGAGATACACATGAATGTACATATGTATATATGTACGCCTATATATGCATATGTACCTTTATATGTTGCTATACAGCGAAAGTGAATAAGAGGGTGCTGTGCACGCGGTATATAAACGATCAAATGAATGACCGTCCTCGATTGTTAATGCTGCTCCTACTCCTATTTCACGCATGCGCAAATGTATTGTTAGCAAAAAATTTATATTAATACTGCGGCATTTGGAGCGGAACCAAAATGATTATGTATGTGTGTGGTTAAAGCATATGTTTGTGCGGTTGTCTATGCAATTATTATTATTATAATATGTTTATATATATATATATATGTATATATTTTTATTTTTTTTATTTTTTTTATTTTACTTTCTTTTAATGCTTTCAATTAACAGTTATGCTATAAGCTTATTTTGTATATGCATGTAATTATTTATGTATATGTACATAATATTCGATCTATGCTCCCTCATAGGCATGATTCGTATCGAAGTTATGTATTAGAGAAACTTTATTTTATATACCTATCTTTACATACATTCATATAGATAGATATACGTAGATACGTATGTATGTACGTATGTATGTATGTGCGATACTTATAAATTCAAACGCATATATTTGTGGATCCATGTTTATAAAACTTAATGTCAACGAACTTAATGTTTGCCGATGTTGTTTTTATTATTTTGTTGTTTTCATTGTTTTCTTCGTGCATTTTGTTGTATGAAATGAAAGTGATGTCTTTTTTGTTGAACTAATAGTGACCTAGTTACATATCTATGCATGTATGGATGTATTTATACAGCGTGTGTCGGTATGCATGCTTTTGTTTTTTTTTACTTTTTCCATTTAACTTAAAAAATTAACCAACGATTTTTGATTAAGCGATTTCATAAATAAACTCCTATTAGCGATTGTTGGGAAATGAAAATAGAAATTTCTTTCTTTTATTCATTTGGATTTCTTCGCAATATGATGATGAATTCACTTCATTATCTTCTTCATTCTACTAAAATTGTGTCATATAAATCTTAAATTGTTTGCCTTAAAAAATACGCTTTCTATATCTCTTCACGGAGATTGGTTTATGAAAAGTTCATACGTTTTCAATAAGCAGGTTGAACTAAATTAATTGAAGTTCCTTCGTTGGTTCATTGGCTTATCTGTTTATTTGGCGTCGTCGAACTCGTCAATATGTACTATAAATTGGTGCAAAAAAAGTGGTGATCAACTCCAAACCCCCTGTCCAAAGCCCCTGTTGCCATATAATTGGGAAAATTAAATCAAAATAAATATATAAAAAATAAGAAAAAATGTATTATTATTTCCGCGGGACTGAAGTGGAGCCGTGGTTTTATTGTTAAAGGAGTAAATTGGCATGAACTATTCAATTACGTTTATTTAAGAATGTTACATACTTGTGTAATCCCATCCATATATATATGCGAAGTAATCAAGGAATATTAGAATTCGTACAATGTTTATGATGTACAATATCTTTTTTAGATAACTGGCATTATACGATAGATATCGTCATAACATTTAGTTATCATATTTACTAGGAACATTACCAATTTTATCCAAGGGAGATTCTATCGCCCACTACTAACTAGAAAGGAATTTCATAAATTTACTTAAAAGGATAATTCGAATGTGAACATAGCACAAGCCCTCCCTTAATGGCAAATATAATAGGAAAGTAGGTCTTTAATCGCGAACCAAAAGAAATAATTTTCATAATTCCGATGTATGGTGTGTTTGCAAATTGGCTCACAATAGACTATAGGCTTAATATAATACGAATTTCGGTTGTTTACATTTTGTTTTGTTTTTTGGTATTGTTATAAAAAAAGGACACGTTTACAACTTATTATTCCGTTCAAGGCGTTCCGCCTTTTCTTCGCTGTTGTGAAACCATCCAGGTCACTTTGAACTTTGTTTATGGAATTGAAATTAAAATACGTTTTGCAAGTCTCAGTTTTCTGTGCAAGTGTTTAGAACGTCGAGATCGGCTTTCGGGCTGGCACGCGGATAAAGTTAAATTGTCTCAAATCCGTAGGAAGATCGAAATAAGGTACCTAATGCGCTCTTCTAGTTGCTGCAGAGGTAGTGAGCCATTAATTTACCTCTATGCGTGGGAAAGCATTACAAAGATTTTTATGATATATTTCTTTCGATTTCCATCTGCTCCAAATTTTAGTGCGTTTGCCCTGTTTATATAAAAGCAGACTTTTCTAAATTATCTAAATTGGAACGATTGCGCGCGTGCGTGTAAATATTACTAAGCAGTTGATAAAATCAACTAATCGTACATAGCAAAAATGAAAGTATTTCTCTTTATATTTTGCATTTATATTTGGTTTCACTTTTAATTGTTGAACTAGATATATAAAATTGCAAAAACAAAGACAAGAAAAAAGAAACTTAATGAGAGTGAAACTTTTCTTTTTATTTTTATGCCAACTGAGTTATCATAAATCGAAGATTGCTGTGGAAACAATAGATGAGTTTCTACATTTTTTTTTTTTTTTTTTTGATTTATAGATATATTTATTTATTTTTTTTGAGCATGTCTCTCTGAAAAACGTTATCAGAAATTTATGTCAAAGAAAGCGCTTTAAAAGTTAGTGTGTGAATTAATTGTGTTCATAACCCATCTAAAACGGCGAGCGGCAAAATTCCAATCAATTGAATTATACATTCAGAAATCATTAACAGGGGAATTCTACGAAATAATAATCCGTACAATTTGAATAAAATTTGTGTCTCTGCGTTCAATATTAGACTAATAATCGGTAACCATAAACAAGGTTACCATTAGAAACCGACTATGCCGATTTCGAAGGTCCGTAGCGCACCGCGCGTTTTCGTTTTAGGACAGCATAGTCTCATATCCTTTTTTGTTGTTTGTAGGTCTTTTATTCAATTTCTTTTCCTCGTGAAAATTTAACAAAATCAGAAACCGGGCAACAGGTAAAGTACGGGAGTTCAAAAAGACACTTTAATTACAAGAACCTTGCATTCTTGAGGTAAAGTAAGCTCTTCTAGAAACATGATTCCAAATATTGAACGAATTTCCAAAAATTAAATAAGCAACTATTACTTGCAAAGTATTACTTTTTTTTGTTAGTTCTTAGACCTTAAATGGGCCAAAATCGCAAGCCGTGCACACGTGTTATGGGCATTTTAAGCACACTAGATTGTTTGCCAAGCGCAAGTAGCAATTGAAGATAGAAGAGAGTATTGGAGCAGCCCTTTTACTGCTATAAAAGTTTTCAATGCCATTGCGCTAATTCTATCGCGCACGTATCACAGAAGTGAAAATAGAAGTGTCTGTAAAATTAAAACTGAAAAACGAGTTTTCTCGAAATCACGTCTCTCTATTCTCTAATTCTCTAATAGACACAGGACCCGTTTTTCCATTAAATAAAACTTAGATGTCATGGCCAAATCCCCACCGACTTTTCTCAAAAAAAAAATTAATAAAGAAATCAAACCGACGCTTTTATTCTTTTCTTTAAATAATTTTTCAAAAAATAATTTTGAATCATACCTTCATTGTTGTAGACATAAATATTCCACCTGGAGCCGTCTAAGGCAGATCAAGCAAGAACCACTCTTACCCAAAGTACAGAATATTAAGATTTAGCTTTGTTGTTCTTTTTAATTTTTTTGGTAAATGTGATGGATATAAGAGATTTAGTCACAGCCTTTCATTCACTTCACGTTGATGCTATAATTTAACGTGTTTTCCTAAAAATGTATGCCAAAACTGATAGCTTAATAGCAAGCATAATCCATCCCTTTGCATAAATATAATTTAAAATATATCTCAGGTCTATTCTGTTTGCACAGAAATACATTTAAGCTTAACATAGAAATGCAAAGATAGCAGCGTTAGGAAATTAAGCGAAAACACTAAAATGAAAGTTATTTTATTGCGCAAGAGATGTCTGCAGTTTACCAAATATCTGTACATTATAAAAGTCTGGGCCCGTCTCTCTGCATTTAAATATCAATGGTAATGTGTTATTTGTCAACATTATGACGCTTATACCTCTAAGAAATATAGAGAATAGGCAGATCTTCCGGTTCACAAATATTCACATTTTTGTATAACACATCGCCTTAAAAATCTGGAATATATTAGATTAAGAATATCGCAAAAAACAGAATACATTACAGCGAAGTAATATCCAAAAGTTAGAAAAAAAAAATGTCTTTTCAACAAAGCGTTAATTTTGAATTGAAGTTTCTTAAGACGATAAAACCCCTTAGGACACAACGGTTACGTCTAAAATTTCAATGGATAATACAGTGACCAAAAATGAAGGCTAATATTCAAGTTAAGTTTCGTGGGTATATCGAAAAACAGAAATATTTTTTTTAAATTGGTAACGCTGTGATAGATATCTGCGTTAAATTTTACATCACAAACGGTATTAGTATTTCAGCTGCCCTTGGGTTTTTACGACACAAAAAATATTCTGTCCGATTTTATAACAGCACGGCCCACCTTAAGAACAATTTATATGCAGTAGTATTTTCCGATAATGCAGGTATTTCCACTACCATGTTGAACATACAGAA
Source organism: Glossina morsitans morsitans (assembly GCA_001077435.1). Lineage (NCBI taxonomy): Eukaryota > Metazoa > Arthropoda > Insecta > Diptera > Glossinidae > Glossina > Glossina morsitans. The sequence goes on from CCAG010015562.1 coordinate 82,424, forward strand.
ACATCTACTGTTTCTTTCCGACGTTTCTGTCTATCATCGTGCCTACAAGTATGACCGAAATCCCTGAGTGTCTTGTCAAAATTAAAAAAAAAAAAAGAAAAGAAAGTCTATCGCGTACCAATTTGTAGACGGTCGCGAGCGGTCCATAAATGTAGGAGCAGGGCTTAGGCCCGTATTTGATAGATGCATTTGAATATAATAGGTATTTCATTGCCATCAATAGCTTTTTGATCGCCTATATCTTCTACACGTACATCTTTCATTTACTTAGGGAAGGAAACCCCCTCCATTTGTTTACAATAATTTTTTCTCCGTTGATACTTTAACGCATGTTTAATAACTCCTTTGAATGTGATTATTCTGTTATCTCTTTTGCCAATCCAAGAATAAATAAAATACGTTTTTTTTCTGGTAGAATGGTTTCTGCTAATCTCCTTCGTTGGTGAAAAAAGTGTCAAGCATATCGTAAAGAGTATACTTAAGGTGCTCGCATTTTACTGATAGCATTTGGACTATATCCAAGATTTTTGGAACTAAGCGTTTAAATTTAACCATTTATTAGCGAATGTTGATCAGTCGTTTCACATTGCAACATAAACCTCTCTTGCGTTATTTTATGTTTTTATTCAACTCCTTTTGAAATTAAGTTCGTACCGTTAAATTGTGATTTTTAGGAGAATTATACTCTCTTTTTATTTACAATTTTTGGAATATCTATTTACAGATTATTTACAGGAACTTTTATTTAGAACGCTTTAAGTCTCGTTCTGGTCTTATCCGTTCGAATATTGGAATTCAACTCTTTTGACGCGACTTTTCGACTAACTTTCGACTTTCTACCTTTCGCATATATTCTGCTTATATACTCTTTTACAAGTAAGTTACCGTTACCTTAATTCATCGCGGCATTTTTAAATTTCTCTATGTATGTGTATTTGGTTTTCCTCTTTCTATAGAATTATCTTCCTTAGAAAATCGACTAATTTTCATGAAAACTCAACATCAAATGTGGCATTTTTGCAGCAATATCACATCGACTGCAATGGTATAATTTTGATCTACAATGTTATTTAATTTGGGAGAGGGGGAGGAGGAAGGAGACATATATGAGTATTAGCAACTTAATTTATTTAATTGTTATTTAATTAGTAACTCAGTAACCAACCGATCGATGCTATGGTTTTAAAGCTAATTACGAATGGATCGACAGGATTCCCCACGAACAAGAACGTATGTAAGACATGGCTATAAAAAAAAAAAGAATGAGGTAAAGTAGTACTTTTTCAATTCTTATTGCGGATTAATTTAGTCGATGGCGCTTATGACTCGTAATTTTATGGATTGCAAATATTTGTTGGATTTTTATCATATATAATCTATATTCTGTGATGCGTGCATAAGAAGAAAATTGTCATCATAATTAATGAAATTTCTAACAATAATTTCATTATTATTGTTATTATTTTCTTTTATTTTCTATGCAAAATATCAATAATTTAATATTTATCACATGAAAGCCTTGCAATCAATACTTATATGCATGATGTAGAGATATTAATTTTTTTTTGCACACATACCTGCATAAACTACTTACACTTTGCCGATAATGAAATGATGTCAATTAGAAAATGACGATAAAATATTATTGATATATACATATATATATATATGTACGTATATATATGCTTATGTGTCATAAAAACAGGGTTATCCGAATGTGACAGCAAACCTCTATCCAATCAATTCATAGTAAAATACGATAAATCATACGAGATATGTCAGACTTTATGAAAATCGGATATCGTAAAATTTAATCATTATTACTTAAAAATGAAAAACAGGAAAATTAACATTTGTCATATCTCAAAGTTATAGTTTTTTAATATGCGTTAAGAAACTTTCTTTCTTCTTAGCAAGGTGTATTACAAATTTTTGCCCTTAAAAAAAAAGATATGCTGTTAATTTTTTCTTATTATTTGTCCGAACATTTTTGTACTCAACTGTGGGTTATAAACTTCAAGGACATCCATCTAACGTTTTATGACTTTCATTAAGTTTTCAATTACACAGAGATGAAAACCAAATGTTCAAAGTTTTTTTCTTATTGAGAGCAAGAAATTTGTCAACAAGCATTAAATACATATATTTCAGAAAAAAATATTTTCTGTATCTTTTCCATATATTTTGCATCTTTTTTTTTTGCGTTCTTCTTTAACATAGTATAGCCATCCCTGGAATCGTGTGCCTATAAATAAAACGCCGGCAAAGTTACATGATTTATAATCTATATAAGAAGCAATTCGCCTCGTTTGTCGTTATGTGATTATCTCAACCATAACTACGTCTGCGAAGCACTTCTTCTTCGAAGAAAAGATTACTTTATCGATCCGCTTTTTTCTTTTATGTATTCATCAGTTTGAGCGAAGTTTATCAGATAAATGAAAAATCAATATTTCACGGAATCGTCCAGTCCATTTTCATACCTCTCTTCGTTCGCCACCTGTGGGCAATATTATGCGGTATAGTTACGAGTATTTTCCATAGCACTACAGTGCTTCGCTGCCATATTTTATTGTGCTTATTTGCTTTATCAGAATAATTACGATAAGCGATTTCTTTAGCTTACATTTAAATTTTGTTGGAAGTTAGAGATTTCAATGATATGAAATCAGTTAAAACATTAACAGAAAATTTCATATCACAAGTTTATGTCAAAGGAACCAAGAGAACAAGCGATAAAAACACGCGGTAACTTATTAAACCTTATGCGCGTGCCTATTGACCTCGCCCTTATTGGAACATATTTCTTTTAGCAAGCTTTCCAATCACCTACTGACTCGTGATAATAATGTGTCATAATGTCGCATAAGATTTTTCGATTTAAAAGATTTCCCTAAATTACAAATACAATAACACAGCGTTTTCGTCTCTTCTTCCACGGAAATTTTCTTAAAAAATGTATTTTGCAAATGTTTATACCACATCAGAGACCCAAAAATAAACTCAATAAATTCTTAAGTAAATTGTGAACTCGACATATCGATATAAAATCGGGTATTTATATTTGCTTATATTTATTATTATTATTATTATGTTTTATGTCAAATTCGAAAATTATCGTATGGCTATCAAGTAGTCTTATTTATATAAAACCGTTTGGTCATTTATCTCTACAAAGCCGTCGAAAGGCATAAAAATTTTACTTCGTATAGATACCTCGCTTTCTGCTTCACCATTAAATACCGTCTACCTCATGTGTTTGCTTTTTTAACACAATTTGTTGTAGATTCGAGTAATAAAAAATAGTGATATAAAATTCGATATAAAACTAATAATTCCCTCCCATCCATCCTCTATTCATTAAACGCTTTTCGACTAATTTGCTTTCTTTTCCAAATTAACGGATAGAAGTCGAGCGAAGATTCAATTCTTTCCATAACTAATTGACTTTTTTTCTCGAGCGAAACAGATAGATCTTTGCAAATTTAAATACTTTTTTGAATCTGTGATGCGGGAATTGCGGGAATAATAAATTAAAAAATTCTCGCACTTTCTGAAGATGACTTTAAAGCTACAACACCAGCAGAGGTTGCAAACTTTCACATAACCTCTCTTTTTTTCGTTAAGGCAACTACGTAAAATTAAATTTAATTGATATTTGCGATACATAATTAACGTTCACGTAACATTAAGCATTATATACTTATGTAGGTTTCTATGCATGTATGTATGGATTTGTGTATGTGTGGTAAGTATATAAAGATGTGAAAATTTTTATAAACGCTTTCGTCCCAGTTATGCTGCGGTTGCGATGTTATACTATACGTTAGGCCGGCAGCAAACATTCATTGTAGTATTTTTACAGAAATTCATTTGAGAAAGATAAGGTTGGAATTTCATATTATCGATCACAGCACCACATATCCATAAGTTATTGCCAAGAATTTAAATAAAAGACTATTTAAACATATTTGACCTAAAATAATAACGAATGTTAATAAAAAGCATTGTGGACTATGAGCCGTTTTCTATAGAGCTCTCCGACCTATATCTAGAACACTAAACATAATATAGAGAATTTTTCAAATTCATTTTAGTTTTGAAATCCATTGGAATTAAAGAAAATAAACATATTTAAAGCCAAATAAAAATTTTGTTTGTTTTGGCCTGAGTATGTGTAGGTGAGGGTGGTGGTGACGTACGTGAGAAATGAACGGCAGTTTTCAGGAGGCAAGGTTCAATTCGCTTAGTACTGTAATCATAGTTTAGTATTTTTGAACGATTTTTCAATAAAAAAAAGCGATATTGACCTTCTCTGACTTATCTATATAACGTTTTCTGTGAGTATGTGCCAGTGAAAGTTTAATTTGGTTCAGATGATTTTCAAAGTTAACGTACATTAACCTAAATTTGGTATCGGTGATTGGAATGGGAATTTGTTTTGTCTAACTCGATTCTCCTAATCACATTGATCATGAAAGTATATATATATATATATAGGAAATAGGTATCACAGACTCCGTAAAGTATATATATATATACTTTAAGTTTATACTTATACTTAAGTTTATATACATATATATACTTTATACTTTTATATATACTTTTATATATACTTTATATGTATACATATATACTTTACGGAGTCTGTGATACCCATTTTCTTGAATTATATACATATGACAAATGTAGTGAATAGCCCAAAGTAAATATAAAAAAAAAGAATAAAATAAAATGTTATAATAAAACGTAAAATGCGAATAACAAATTACAAGATTTACGTAGAAGATGAGAGTCAGAGTAAACCGTACTCGTTACTTCGTCAACTTAATGCCGACACAATATTTAGAAGACAGCTCCCCTAATGAAATTATGAAAAGCACCCATACACGCATTCAGTAAAAAAAATCTATTGACGAAAACATTGACTGGAACAAACGTAGACTGCACAGTATATTGATTTAACACTCAGCCAATGCAATCACTGTGCACTTGACATTGGCATTGAACTTGAACTGCAAGTTGCTAGTTTGCAGTTGTTTACACAGAGAATGCATTTATGTTCGTAAACGCATAAGCACGTATTGTGTTGCCTCCGCATACATACAAGCTCAACTGCACTGAATTGAATGATTGTGTATTATAAGCGTACGAGGCATAGACGTGTAGACTCATACTCAGCCGTTAGGTTTGCGTGAAATTATAATGCTTTTATCAACGTCTGTTTTTAGTTGTACGCGTATGAGGGATGTCTTTTTGTGCAACTAGAACTTTTATCAAAATATATAAACACGCTTTTTTGTTGAATTTTGTTTTGTTTTATTACTTTATTGTTATTACTCAATTTGAAGTTATTACTGCTGCTGTCGGCAATTGCATGAGTTTATATATATATTTGTGAACTTACTACAAATTTTCAGTATTTATTTTTTAGTGTTTTGTATATTCAGCTTTATTTATGTAAATGATACTTTTGATTATCTTCAAACGAAGATCTTTCTTTTCCTGACTTAACTAATTTATACTAAATGAAGTGGAAAATTTTACTGACTCAGCTAAACATACGCAAGCGATAAAGAGATGATTTAACTTGAATTTGCCTTATTTACATCAGTGATAGTATCTATGCAACGACAAAGTAATTGAGATTTATACTTGAAAACTGCCGCCCATATAGGGATGAATCCATGTAATAGATTCAGCTTGAACAGGGGCATTACTATCTTGCATAGAAGGCGGTAATAGTCCTGAAACTGTGAAAAATGAACGAAAAATTTCGCAATTTCATTATAAGTTTAAGAAACTAAAATTCAACTAAATTATGATCGTAAGTACGTCACATTTTGCCGTTCTCTTCCTTCTCTTCTCACTTGGACTTGACCTACCAACACTTACCAATTTTATTTCGATACTTTATAATATTTCCTAGGTACTAGGGGCAGTGGGATCATCCATGGAATACACATAAAAATTGGCCTCCTTGTATCTGCCATAGTTTATGAGTAATAAGCAAAAAATGCAATTTCATAGCTTCTGAAAACAAAGATGTGCTTAGTTTACGTTGCACTGGAAACGTGCAGCAACATCCAAAGTTTATGAAGAATTTGAACCTAGTACGTTTATTTAACACGCACAGATGGTGGTGGTGGTGGGACACACAGGCATGTTCATATCGCCTCAGAATTTTTCAAGTGTCAGTTGTTGGCTGATTGGGTGTTATGTCATCGATCGTGGCAAATCATGGCCAACATTCTAATAAGATGCATTCTTTCGAATTTCTGAGAGAAGGGTACAAAGTGACTAATGGGTCTGGGGCGAAGGAAAGGATCGCCTTAACATTAAAAACGTAAATTATTAGCAGCTTCTTTGTATTGGTAAGCCTTTCAACCTTTCAACAAATTCCTTGTTTTGCTTTCATTTTATTTGATTATTTCATTTTGAATTTTTAAGAGGAACACGTACCTGTTTCCAGCCCCATGAGGAAGAATGAACCTAGAATTTCTGACATTGCAAAGTTTGTCATACACAAGTCGAATCCGTATGTGCAGATGCTAATTACGGATATAATAGCATAATTGCTTTTGTTTTTGATAATATTTGCGGGACACACATAAGCGTATTTTAAATATAGTAGAGACGACTTTTCGATTCTATTTAGTTTTGACATTTTAATGTTATGAGAAGATCGCCATAGAGCCATAGATCGAAAAATGTTTATTTCAAATTTTAAAATTATTTTTTTAAATAATTTTTCAACTTTGTTTTCTTCCGTCATAAACATTGTGTATCACGTTATCGCTCGGTCGCGATATGCATAGTACATATGTATTAATGAAAGTATAGGTGCACGTACGTAACAACGTGTACATACTCACAAAATCATGTTCATATAGTGTATGTATAGTTTCGCTGTTTGAAAGTCAATAACCTCGAACTGTTTATGTATTCATTCACATTGTAGGGAAGTTCGTTAGCTATTCAAATACAAAACGTATATTTATTTAAAAGACTTGGCGTCTTTCTTCTTTTTTTTTCTTACAATTTTTGCGATACCGAGAGTTTCGTTTCCCTTATGTATATTTATGTTTCCAACCAACTACTTATGCGAGGCGAGGAGTTGTTGCTGTGGTATATTAAAATATGTATTTACGCACAATAATTTCTTCGTTGCTATACACTTACAAACATACATATTTTCTTAAAAGTTCGATTTTTCTCCTAGAATTAAAAAAGAGCAAAACAAAAACGTATATTTTTTATTTATTGGCGCGTGTTTCTGCCCCCTTACTTTTGTAGGTTTTTTATTCTCGTTTGTTCCGTTACGTATCTATGTGTGCGTGACCACTATGTGTTTGTTAATCATTTAACCTTGAATTTCTTGAATTTGTTTTGTACGTCTCTTTGTGTGTTTTCATGCCTGTTGGTTTAATGTTGAACTTTACGGTTGTTCACCTATTGTCACTGGACAGATTTTTCTATTTATTGCCATTACTTATGGCTTCAGCATCAGCATCACCGTCAGCTTTGATATTTAATATCGAATTAAAACGAAGTGCTCTCAAGTCGGCCTTAAAACGTAGCTAATTCTTTTAACAGGAAACATAAATAAATGAATAGAGACGGAAAGTTAAGAGATTAACAGCTTCTACTTTTGCTTTCTTGCTTCTGCTTCAGTATATTTGAATTTGTTCATTTGTGTGTGTTTGCGCGTGTGGGTGTGTGTGCCCTTTGACCTTCTTCAGGACGACTTTATATGCCCTTCCCCTCGGATTAGTATTGGCATCCTGGCATATTCCATCAAAGCGTGTGTGTGTGTTTTTTTTTTTTTTGCTCAGCGAGCTGGAGGTAGAAAATCTTCAAAAGATACTGCTAGTTCTTAGTAGCAGCATGCACGATTCGCCATTCAAGGCGTTTACGTACTAAAAATTACCCCCCAGTAATTTACCTCAATGTGTGGGTTTTTGATCCATTGCATTATATTTGGGATAAGAACGAACGTACATCTACGACGCTCTTCTTTTGCGATGGCCTCTTGGGAGGGGGCATTGATGCGGCGCCCTCGTGGATGCGCCTCATTTCGTCCGCCAAGATGTCAATTGGCATGGCGCCAGCAATCACAAGGGCAACATCCTCCGACACTGTCCGGAATCCGTATATCTGCCTTAGCGCACTAAGACGATACATTGCTGCCAACTTTTGGTATACTGCCTTCACTGTGAGTGCACCGGCCCAAACTGGGCTTCCGTACATTATGACCGAAGTTATCACTATGGCTACTACTTTTCGATTGGTGAATTTCGGGACTCCAATATTTGGCATAAGCCTTGCTAACGACGCCTGGATGCCGACAGCTTTCTCAGCCGCGTACTCAACGTGGTGCTTAAAGTCGAGTCAATGGTCGAGCATAACTCCAAGGTATTTCAGGGCAGGAGATGACTGCACCGTGTGCGTCCCGACTCGTATGCAGCATGTTTTCTCGCGCTTCCGGCTGCTTATAAGTACCGCCTCAGTTTTATGCTCGGCTAGCTCTAGCCCAATCTCATCTAGCCACGCTTTCACTTTAACGATGGCTTCGTTAGCCCTCGTTTCTGCCGGCGTAACGTATTTTGCAACAAGAACACCGTTGTACATTATGTTCCGCAAGAGAGGACCAAGAGCTGATCCCTGTGGGACATCCGCCGTTATTTTATACGACTCTTTTCCGTCATCACTATCATACACTAAGGTGCGGTTCGAAAGGTAACTTGTTACTATCTCAAGTATCCTGGAACGTGCATTCTTATGAGAGGTTTATGAATAATCCCCCACTCCGCCAAATTGAAGGCGTTTTTCATGTCTAGCGTAACGACGGCGCTGTACTTTTTATTACCGCCCCCCATCGGTCTCCGGCTATACCGTCAGAAGCAAGCGCTACGACATGGTTTATGGCATCCATCGTAGACCGTGCTCTTCTGAATCCGTACTGGTTATCCGAGAGAGCGTGTGTTTCTTCGACCACGACCAGCAGGCGTTCGTATACGACCCTCTCTAATACCTTGCCCACTGTGTCTAAAAGGCAGATGGGTCGGTATGACGATGGCTCGTGCAGTGGGTTATTGGCCTTCAGAATGAGGAGCAACCTTTGGAACTTCCACTCATCTGGGAATGTTCTTTCTTCCAGACACCTTTGCAGCATCATCATGAAGACGTCTGGTTTCCTCCGTTAAGGCCTTGTTTGGGACTCAGTCTGGGCCAGGAGTTTCCTTGTCCCCAGTCCTTCGCTGCGATTGAGATTAATTTGCATTATTCTCATTTGCGTCTTCTAGCAGCTAAAGCACGTTTGAGTAACGGGCACATGCCGCTCCTCGCTACATGTTTAGCGTCCGCGTTTGACGTGCCTTTACAGAAAAAACACACAGGATCTTTGGAGCACTCTTTCGCGACGTACCCATCTTCTCCACATCGTCGGCAGACATTTGATCGGTCGCATTGCTAAGCAATGTGCCCGAATTCCAGGCAGCGGTAACATTTCACTAACGTTCTTTGCTCCCTTAGTCGGCACCCAGCCTACTCTGAGTTTGCTACCAGCGCGCAGCCAGTTGGCTTCTTCTTGCGGCAGGCTGATTATTGCTGTTTGTGTGCGGCCGTAGGCCTTTCTCAGGCTAACTACTTCTGCGTTTGCCAGCCTATATTGGTTCTTTATGGCTTCGCATATATCCTCCGTTGAAGTGATTTCGTCTATGTCCTTGCACTCGACTGTACAGCGTTGTTGCAGGTTTCTAACTGTCGCCCAGTCACCTAGTAGGAAGCTCACTGCTTTTTTCAGCTCTTCCATTTTTTCTCCATTTTTATTTAGTTGTAGCAGCAGCTCGCCTTTTGCGTTCTTCTGATTTTGTGGACCGCTACGCCTAGCTGTTTCAGCTTGGGGTCGCCTTTAACCCTGCGTAGCATTTCTGCATAAGAGAGCTTGCCGGTTGCAGCAATAACGATGGCGTCTGGCTTTGCTCTAGGGACTTGCGGTGTGCGGTTCCTCTTCTTCCTGGCCGTCACTTGTTGCTGGTCCTGGTCGTTAGTCCGTGTAATTTGGCCGTTGGGCTTCTGTGGGCCCGGCTTGGACACGCTGACCACGATACAACGTTTGGCAATTGGTGTGTCTATATCATCGGGCTGCCTTCTCTTCGCGGTGCTCGTTTTCGAATCGGCCTCTGGAGTATCTTTCTTCCTCGCCCCTTTTAGATTAGGTGGACGAGTCATTTGAGTGGCTTTTTCGACCCTCGCCTGGTCTCTTAGCAGCACGCACTGCTCACACGCTGCTCTGATGCCATCAATGGCATCTCTCATGACTTGGTGAATGGACCGCCTTTTTTCGTCCTCCAGCATTTGCGCCTTCTGGTCCTGTGTGTGTGTGTGTGTGTGTGTGTGTGTACGTGTGTACTTGTGTACGTGTGTTTGTGATTTTATATTTATGCATATATTCGCCTTCTCTTCCAAATATTGTATGGAAACCTCATTGCTTTCATTATGTCCTTGCTGTGTATATATTCTGTAATGAGTGCCTGTAAACAGGCAGCCGTTAAATTTACTTAGCTTACACAACAAATTTTTATTGAAATGTTCATACCATTTGCTAAAGATCATAAGTTGCTAACGATAAATGATCGGAAAATTATTTTTTAATTTTTTAAACGTTATGGGCGTGTTTATCGTCTCGGTTCATTTTAGTTTTTACAGCCCAAAATTCGACATTAATTGAAATCGTAATATTTGAAAATGTTGTGAGAATTTGAATGCGCATTTCTCGATTTTTAAATTTGAATAGGAAAACTGGTTAAGCTAACCTCGTCGTTCGGCGATGGATGTCTTCCTAAAAGAGTGCCGACCTTTAAATGAATTAAGAAAAGAAGAATATATCTGACCTTTAGTGCCTATATGTAGATCTTAACAAAGTACATATATTCTGTATGAAAATTATTTCTAGCAGTCGTGGAGTCCTTGGGTAGACGTTGAAAAAACGTTGGAAGTATCTCTTCTACAGTATAAACATCGTTCTAAGCTTTATTTACTACAACGTCTAACTAAACTTTTATAAAATATTGTGTGGGTGCGTTTAAATTATTCATAAACATCGTACGTAGCGTATCCGTTCGTCCCATAGATGTAAAAAAATAAAAAATAAATAAATAAAAAACGAAATAGTAGTCATTTCCAAATTTATTTGAATATATTTCTATACATATATATTTGCAAGCTAGTTACCCTAGCCTTGGAAACCTTCACAGTATTCTATAAATGCGCCTACAATTTTTACACTCGTTGTAATGGAGACAAATGTGATAAGGAAATTTTTTTTTGTTTGTACACGTATGTAATAAACGTAAAAATAAAAATCTAGCGCACACTCGAAGTTAAATTGAAGAGAATTTGAAATCAACCGTGTAACCTATGCTCTAACCTACTTTGAATGGAAGCGAAGGAATTCGTGTATAAAACGAACGATTTTCTGCTGATTGTTCACATGATGGACAATTACTCGGGCCATTCGCCCGACGGTTTTGTGCGAGTGTTTCCGTATGAACTTAAGATTAATAATCATTATGCGTTCACTTTTATTTTAAAGTTTCTTTCAAGTCTTTAGCTACTATGGACGTATAGATAGATAGATAGACAGATGGATAAATAGATAGGGTCCAACTTTCCAAGTCTCAGTTTTTTATTGCATCTTTTACGAAAGAGAGAGACAATCAGATGAAAAGGTGTAGATCAAATCATAATGTCCTTCTAAAAAACTTTTATTATCTATATCGGATCTATATATTACAAGCCGAATTATATATTTAAAATACATTCCAGCAATTGATGTATAAAATTAAAAATACTTTAAACCGCCTGATGCCATTATTCATTGTCTTACTGCTTGACGAATTACACATATATTTATTATAAGTGTCGTGGCTTCGTTATCAGAACATACAACTGTACGTGCTTTAATATTCAAAAATGAATTTCTTCAGATTCATTGGAAGAGGAGAACAAAGCCAATCATATGACTTGTACCTATGGTAAGCCTAAAACATATCTAAATTATATGTGAAAATATAACTATATCTATGCTGTATAGAATAGTTATTTATAGAGTTGTCAAAATGTTTGCGCTTATAGTGCCAAAAATAAAAAAAAAAACATTTATTACACATTGAAGAATATGTGGGAGGCGGTACATCTCCTTTGAACTTTTTCGTTTTAAGACTTTGTTAAAAATAATGGAAACACATACACATCTGAAAATGTATTAATCTGCATTCCATAATTAGTGAATGGAAAGGACGCTAGAGGCTATTCAAGATTCATTGCAAGCCCTAATGCAGTAAACACATCTTTTGAGTTTTTTTCTTTTTTTTTCTTTTTTCCCTGTTCTAAACTTTCTCACTCACTGTCGATTCCGCGTGTTAACCGTGACCTTAAGATAACAGACGCAAATAAAAAGTGAATAAATATATTTGAAATTAACAACAGACACGAGTTAATAACGAAAATAAAAGAAACTTATTATTAATGCGACGGAAAACTGCAAAAAGAAATTGTAATAAAAACAGTAGGCCCCTGCAAAAATGGTGAATACAATTATGTAAGCTGATTATATACAGACACATATTGTGAAGCTTAAGGATCAGCTACATTTTTATCTACCTTATAAGTATTGCAGACACCACGAGCCTCCTCGTCCCACCGGAAAATTATAAATAAATGTAAACATTTTTGATCAGCGAAAGATCAGCTGAATCAATACAGCCATGTCCGTCCATTAATATGATATTTTGCTTTAAGGAATAAGTGGACACTAAGATTTTCAGCGCAATCGGTGTAACCGCCATCCGTCCACAGTATACCGAAAAGCGAAACAATATTAATTTTTTATTTTCTCTTATATCTTAGGTAATCTTCAAATTTCTTACTGTTTTTCCTGACACCAAGTGTAACATTTTAAGATAGCTGCGCAGATAATTAGGGATATATATATATATATATATATATATACATATATATGTAGAGCAGGCTTATGTTTATTTTGTAAAAAACTTTCAAAGGGATAGTTTATGTCATAATAGTGAAACGTAAGTAAAACGCGAAAGATCAAATAGGGCATATAAAACATATTTTATTTTTTATTTAAAAAAAGGCAAAAAAGCTACACAAGCACATAGAGACATATGTGCTGTGTATGGAGAGAGAGTAATGGTGTAGCGGAACACAATTGATAAAATTGGTTTGCGAAATTTCGTTCTGGAAAGTGAGAGAGTTACCGCGTTCTGGTAGGCCAAGTACCATTGATAACGACCAACTGAAGACTATGATTGAACCTGATCGACACGTAAGGATTCGTGACATTCCAAAAAAACTTAATTCACCCAAAGCAACAAAAGTATTGCTTATATAAAAAGAAATTATTTTATTTCATAGTGAAAAACCGCAGGAAATTGTTGGACTACCTGATATAATTTAAAAAATGTTGTGTAATTTATTCAACGCAGTTTTAGCTTTCTTCTCATTCACTTCAATGATCTTGTATCGAATATCTTATAAAAGCAAACACTAAATGGTTATCCACGGATTCTGTCTCCTAATCGAATGTGATTTCCTTTCATGGTTTGAATAATCTGAATGATATTGAGCTTGATGCATTCGTTTCTCGCAATCAAATTAGACGTATTTTCTTTCTTCCATCTCTCCATATAACATTTTCAGATACGGAAAAGAGAAAGAACTTTGAGAAAAAACTTCGTCATCTTTTATTGATAGACTTTCATATACATACGTAATCGTTATACTCATTATAAACATTGCTTCACCAGAAACAACGAAGTTTAAAACGTTGGCGGAGGTTGCGAGGAAGTCGAAGCTATTGCTGTGCACTTCTTGTCTTCTTATACCTATCACTTAAAATTTACGGTTGCACTTAGATTACCCGTAATTAGTATACTTGGTATTGCTTCAGATACATCCATATTTACTTCTGGTGCGTGTAAAAACTTCGAATCACTATTAGCTTGCTCTTAAAGCAAATGCAGATGTAAAGAAACCAATGTTTGCTGACTTTTCATTTGTTATGTAGCATTATCGATTTATCGCACTCTACCCGTTTATTAATCATTTATGCTAAGTTTACACCTCTACATATTTCCACATAATGCAAGTCTAGCTATAACCTAGTTAAGATAACCCAATTTAGCTATAACACACATTACATGTAACTTTAGTAATAGCCCAGTTTAATTCTACTACTTTGCTTAGGTTAGCATAATAATTTATTATATAAGTTACTGACCATAGTTCAGTTAAGTCAGAAGTAAAGCAAGAACTAATTAAAGTAAGAATTGAAAATCAACCAAGGGAATTATAATAAATACCAATTCAAAAAAACCTTTGATTGTGTTTTGACTACAGTTAACTATTATTGTTCTACGTTGTTTTGAACATCATGTGCAAGCAATTGATTGATAGAACACTTAGCAGAACTAATAGTGATCGGAAGCAAGGTATTCAACGTCTGGTGTTGCAGTCTCTTTGCACGTTTGTGTGTCTTCTTCGCATTATAATAAAAGCAAAAACCAGAAAAACGCTCTTTTTGTTTTTAAATAATTTGTCTTTATTCACAATTTGTTTTTACCATTTTGTTGTTGTTGCTGTTGTTTTTTCATAATTATAATTTGCTGTTGGTTTTTGTTTGTTAACAAAACTGTTTTTGTCATTTGTTTTCATAGCTCTTTTATTTTTTTTTGTTTTTTATTCAATAATTTACGTCACAATATCAACGTCATTATCATTATCATCATCAGCATCATTGTCATAATAATTAATAAAAATCTATTACCAGACCTGCACACATGCATATGTTTCTTGTATTGAAATCTGTTGTTGTCGTTACTGTTGTTGGTATGTATGTGTATATGTGTATATATAAATTGTTGTCATTAAAACCTTTCTTACTGTGTGTAAAAGGCTCTGGTTTGGTTGTTGTTCTTGTTGTTATTGTATTTGGTTCATTGATTTGTTAGATCTCTTTGTAAAATAATTGTCACACAATTTAATTTAATTTAATTGAATTCAATACTTTCACTTTTTTCTTTTATTGTTTAAAATTTTATTCTATTAAGCCATACATACATACATGCATACATATACATATATATACATATACATATATATATATATACGCATGCATGCATATGTATATGTACATTTTGGGGGGAATTTGTTGTGGTTTGTTGTAAGCTTCATTAAAATTTTTTTTGTTAAAGGTTCTCATTTTGGTTTTTCTCCAATCAAAACATTTACTGCCATGAGAGACATAAAAACCAAACAATGGAACGAACAGACGGCATCATCATTGTTGAGAGGAGCGCAATTGATTGATTAGGATATCATTTATCCTTTTGCTGAGCACGCTATACGCACGCGCAACAAAAATGGTCAATTTGTTCCATTTGAAAAATAAAAAAATGTTTTTTTTATAAATTAAAATACTTAATGTTATATGACTTCCTCTTTCTATCTCTATCTCCCTCTTTCACCAGCTTTTGTGTGCGGGTATGTGCATGGATGTGTGTGTGTTGCGTGTGGGTTTTGTGCATGCGCGGGTGCATGTGTTTATGTAGGTATATGTGTCTAGATGTATGCATATATATATATATATGTATGCATATATATATATATATGTATGCATACATATATATATATATACATATGTATATATGTGGCTGTGTGTGTGTGTATCTACACGTATGCAAACCGTTTGGTTATACTTCACAGTACACCACTACAAACTGTGTTGCTTTCTTTCTATTCTTCTATTTCTTCTGTTCTTTCATTATTATTAATTTTGAAATTTTGCATTTAATTAACTTCTTAAGGTTGATTTTTTTTATCTTTAGACAAAATATGATCTTTTGGTTTTATTTATTTCATTGTATTTCATTATCATTATTATTATTATTATCGTTATTATTATTATCTTTATTATTATTAACATTATTATTATCCTTATCATTATTATTATTATTATTTTATAATTCTTTCTCTTCGATAAAAATTGTCATTGATTTTATTATTTCAGCGTGTTTTTTTTTTTTTAATTTACATTTTTTCTCTTAATTTAAGTAAAGGTTTCATTTTTAAATAACGGACAAATTACACACATTTGCACATAAAACTGTTCTCTTTCAATGAAATTTAAATTTGATATAATTTTTTTAAACTATTATAAGAAAATATTTTGCATTTTTTCTTTTATTCATTGATTTGTTGTCTTTATTTTCAATCAAAGTTGAAAAGTTTAAAATCCACTTTTCTTACTTTTTGTATATTTCTTTTTTGCTTGTGTTTTTAAAATTTGCTGTCATATCTTAGCGTTTATGAGTGTGTTTATATGTGTGTGTGTTAATCTGTTTATTTGTGATGATTTTTACAGTGTTTGCTTTGTGCTTTATATTATATTGTGTGGTATTTTACATCAAACAATATACAAACGTTTCCTTCCTTTTTTTTCTTTTGTCTTTAAATATTTTACAACATTTATTTTCATTTTGTTTTTTAATTACTTCCTTTTCATTTCGTTATGTTTCATATTTTGATTTTAATGTATATATAAATATGTATATATATATAATATAAATACATATATATCTATATGTATATATTAACATATATATATATATATATATATATGTGTGTGTGTGTGTGTGTGTGTGTGTGTATATGTTTATATATATACGTGTATACATATATTTTTGTTTTTTAATAGAGAAAAAATTCACACAAAATGTTCTTTTCATTTATAAAACTTTCAAGCACATTAAGATAAAATTTCTATCAACATAAACATATACACACGTAAACATATATTGAAAAAATGTACCGTTTTTCGGAGTTCATCCGAAATATGAACCCATCGATATCTATAATATATGAAAACGTTTGTACGACCAATAGACATATCAATCAATCGTTATTCCACTTTCCTTAGTGTCAACAATAAAAATGGAAAGTGTAAATAATAAAAAGAAAAATCTAAAACATAATTTTATTACCGCACGAATAAAGAGAGCAGCATATGAGATGATTCTAAAAACATAGCCAACATATAAAGAGCCCAAAGAAGTTCAGTATCCGATTCATTTATGGGCTTATACAGGTCTTCGTAGTGCCTGACAAACTTCTGTCGTCTTCGAGATTTGAACACTTTTTGCAACTTCGGTTACCACTGTGCGTAAAAATGTGAAATTGAATTGAAATGTGAATTTTTTTCGTTTCCCCTTTACTCCATTTCAATCATTTATTACATTTTCGAAAATATATTTTTTGTATTTTTAGAAAATTTTCATTTACTACGTTGTCAGGAACGCAAAATTGCGTTAAGATGGCCAAAGTTTTCTGCTCTTTAGAACGATTTAAAATATTCATTATAAAACTAAAAAGAATAAATCTCCATTAAACGAAATCCGTAAATAAAAAACCAATAATTATTTTTTAAGAAAGAAAATAATTTTTTTAACAAAATATCTTCTTTTTATTAAAATAATGATGAAATGTTTTTTAGTTTTTGTGTTTTTTATATTTAAAAAATCTGTTCCTTAGAAAAACTAATCTTAAAAAATTATGAAACATTAAAAAAAGTATATGTGTATATATATATATTTCGTATATATAAATACTTATATATTTCATATGCATATATATATATATATATATATGTATGTATATATATATATGTATATATACATATATCTATATATATATATATATACATATATTTATATATATATACACATATATTTATAAATTAATAATAATTTATATTTAAAAATGAAAAAGAAAAGAAAAAATAACTAACGTAAATTTCAATTTTAAAAAAATAATAATAAGCAAAAAATTATGTTTTTTCTGTTTTGTTTGAAAAATATTTTTATGTACAAAGCTTCTGCAGAAAAGGAGAAATTTTTTGTGCCAAAATATTATTTTCATTATTATTATTATTATAATTGTTATTATTAATTAATTTTTTTAATATTATATGTCATACGTAAGCATATGCATATCAAAGAGATGAAACGTCTTGAAAGAGAGATCGTAATTTTTTGCTTATTAATCGCATAAAAAATGATTGCATAAGAACTAAAAGGGAACATTTTTGCTGCTTCTTATTATTTATTAACAATTATGATAAACAAGAGAGAATGTACTAAACATTTAATTAATTTTGGTTTTTTTTTTTTATTCTTTCGTGGATTAAAAAAAGAAAAGCTGGAAATTTTTATGTGTTTTCTCTTTTGCGATTTATAGGAGTTTGCTTGATATCCTTATAGTTTATAATATTTTAGTAATATTTACACTCACAAAATTAAAAACTAATTTACTCTTGAATCGATAGTAAAAATGGAAATAAAATAAAGGCTTAAGACATTAAAACGTAAAAGTAAATAAAGAATTCTCTCCAATATCGCCCGAAAATGTGTAAAGGGAACCGACAACACGATAAATAGTATTTTGTAGTATTTAAGACGAAAATCATTTTTTCAAGTTTCTTGTTTAATTATATTTGTAATTTTTGTTTATTTAAAAAATAATTTCTTCTGAGTTGTTTGTTTTTGAAATAAAATTCAAAACATTAGAAACAAAAAAAATTTTTTAAAAGTTGGTTTTTAATTATTATTATTTAATTAAAAAAGGATGCTCGAGTTCTATTATAACTTTCCAGTTGATTTTTGCTTTAATTAGTTTCTTATTTTTTATCTTTCACTATCATAATCAAAATTCATAGCTTAAAATACAATAATAATTAAATTTTTTTTTCGTTATTTTGATATAATTTATTTGTATTTTTGCTTTTTTGTATTTTAAAAGGACATCAAGTTTTTTACTTAAACTGCAACTGCATGCACACACACAATTATTTTGTACAATTTCTATATATCTTTTGTTTTGTCCTTCTCTGCTATGGTTTCATCTTCCATTTCATCCTTCTTCTTAATAATTTATATAATAATTTATAGTTAGTTTCTTTTTTTTGTTTTTTTTTTTCTTTTTTTTTGACATATTCTTTAAATAATTACTTAATGCAAAAGAAAAAAAATTTATTCTTGGTATTACACGTTTGATGGTATTATTCTAGAAATACAATATTTTGTTGCATTCGCCCGCCTTGAATTAGAGTTCATGGTTAAAGACATAATTTACAACATTTTAAGAAAGCGAAAAGAAAAAGATTAAAGAAAAAAGAAAGGGTTTTTTAAATCTCTGCACACAATACACTTCGTACTCATCTTTTGCCAGATGATTCAGTCTCGAGAGCAAGTTATTGTTCAACATATTTTTTACAGTAAGAGAAAAAAAAAATAAAAATTTCAGAGCGAAACAAAAGGGAGCGAGAGAGTTAAGGAATCAAATTGATTGGTGTTCCTCAACCGAAATATAATTAAGTAGTTTATTTAATCAATACTGTGTCTTTTAATTTCTGTATATTTATTTATAATTTTTTTTATTATTTTTATTTTTTATTTACCCCTCTACCCCTCTTGACTTCTTTTTGCTCCTTACGCCTCTAACATAACTTTATGTACCTGTACTTGTGGTGTAGTGCTCGCGGGACCCGTGGTTGTGGCGACGGCCGCTGGACTGGCCGTAGTAGCTGTCACTGTAACATCAGCCGAGACTGCTGGAGGATACCTTTGGGCTGCTGTTGCTGCTGCTACTAATGCTTGCAATTTACTAGGTGGTGGTGTTGGTGACTTCTTAGACAAATTCAATGGTTGTTGGCTGTCGGCTATTTCCACCTGTAATTCCAAGAGACGAGGTGGTGTATTCATGGCTGATGGAGAAGGTCGCGGTGGTGAGACTGAAGCAGAAGTCGAGTGTGGCGACTGAAAATACTGGCAACCTGACGCATTTGATGCAGAGGATGAGTTTGAGGTGGAGGACGACGAAGAGGAGCCATTACTGCTCGGTGATACCGATTGTTGACGTTGATTAATGCTAGTCGTTGTTATAACGGAATGTCCGGGCCAACGATTTGCAGCTCCTGACAGTGGCGGTGAAGCCATCGATGTTACTGTGGTGGTAGAAGGTGAAGCGCAGTTGGAGTTTGGCGAATTGCTCGAGGCTGGTGACGAGCTACCTGCCGCATACGCATGATGTCCTCCTGCGACTGCTGAATGATGAGGAGCTGGACTACGATTACCGGTGGCGTGTGGAGAACACACTAATAGATTGCTATTGTTAGCCGTCGCTGCATCACGCATTATGTAGTTTTGTATTATATCGGATCTTTTTATTTGTTCGGGTGTCATTCTCGGCTCCGCCATTAAAGATTTGGCTAATACCGAATGAGTGCTGGACAATGAAGAAGGCTGCTGCTGCTGCTGCTGGATCGTTTGTTGGGTGGTACTGCCATTTGTATTACCGCTGGAATTGGTGGGTATGGGCCGAGTTAAATGCATATGCAATTGGCTTTGGTGGTGAGTAATAGCTGGTGGGGATGAAGCGGTTGGCGCTACCACCGGTGAGGCCGCCGCCTGTGGTACTACCATAATCTGATTCTGTACGGTTACGGCCAATGTTGCAGCAGGTGGTGGCGGGCTCTGTGCATTATTTGCTGCAGCAATGCTCTGCTGTACCGGACTGTTAGCGGCGGTGGGTATGCATGAAGTAGTGTTAACATTAGCAGAAGTTGAGCTGCTGGCATCTGCCTCGGCGGTTTCGTATTCGCGATGGCGCAAAGCTCTAAATTTCTTATGTGGCTTATAAGCTTCATCCATTAATGAGTTCGTATCATATAAAGGTGGTGCTTGCAACACCCTCTTCAAGACTGGCATATCTTCAACAATTTGTCTTTTCAGGGTACTAGTAGAGCTCATGCTAGTAGTACTGCCACTGCTGCTGCTGCTACTTGAGTTGCTAGTTGAGCTGGGAGCCGCTGTTGTTGGCTGTGGCGAACGCACTGGCGATACTGACACAGTGACTTGACTGTTATTAGCCGCGGAGCCGTCTGTACAATCTAAAGCATCATCGACACTAGATCGGGGACTTGAACATGATGAGGAGCCTCCAGAACTAACAACTTTATTGCCGCATTCGTTCTTTTCATTACCGGATTCAATGCCAGAGTCGGTGGGTGAATCCAGCTTACGATAACGATGCTGTGCGGGAGCAACGCTTAAATTATGATGTAATTGTTGATGGGAATGAGCTCGTACAATAGGAGTGATTGTCAAACCATTTTGGGCTAGATGAGCATGTGATCCCACCAAATCCAAATCAGCGTTAGAGTCTCCGGATGAGCCTGAATTAGCGCGAGTGCGTAAGGGGCAAGTGCCTGAAAGTGTAGCGGCTAGTAGAGGGGCCGAAGAAGCTAAAGACGAAGGTTGGCGATGTATGTGATGAGTGGTCGCCGGAGTAGTGGATGATGTTTGATATTCTAAGTCACCCGATTCTGTACTTGAAACAGAGCCTAATGGGCTCTTGGCTTCCACATCCATGCGATTGTCTTCCCATCCAGAGGGACTTTTTGAAGCTGACAATTGCTCCTCATCCATTGTCCACATTTGCTGACGCAAAAGCTCTTTATGTTCGGTGCGAAATACGACCAACTTTTCGGTATGCAAAGTGCTTAAAGTTCGCAAATCTGGCATAGTTTCCAATAGTTTGCTCATAAACTCCGGTTGATCAGGACGATTTTGATTGATAATTGTCTGAAGGCAGCCTTTCAATCGACTGTACATCTTTTCAATAAGTTCAATGTTACGCAAGCCCGGACGATCGGGGGTTATTAAAACAATAGCACAGAACAATCCAATCTCAGCGTCAGACAAGTTCATTGAATTCATGCGTTCTGCAAAATTGAAAGTTGAATCTACCAAAAAGCGAGCATTTGCACCATTTTGTATAGCGTCGCGACGCATAACCTGGCCATTTAGACAAATGATGCTGTTAATGGACGAGTCAAACATGCAGATCAATCGCACGAATAAAGCATCGAAAAGACCCGCCTTGAGCAAGGTAAATTTATCATCTTGACTAAGCAATTGAAAGCCGGGTATCATTCCAGCAAAATCGATAACGCCACGTATTACATGGGCGAAACGTTGAGAAAATTCTTGTTCGGACTGCAATTCGGGGGCGGGGTTTAAAGGACAAGCCTGAAATCAAGTAATACAGAAGAAATGTAGAAACAAAAATAATGATAGGCAAACAATATTATTTCGCTAAAAAAATGAATAAATAATGAACGTTCAAAACGGTTAAATACCTTGCGTATCGTTATATACATGGGGAAATTAATACCGAAAATCGACTAATCATCGTAGGGTAGCTCCTCTAATAATGAATTGTAGAAGTGCGTCTAAAGGTCAACAGGAACAACAAAGTGTGTGTTCTTATATTATAATAAAGAAGCTTACAGGTTGGGGGACAGTGTAAGCGAATGAAAGGTAACGAAAAATGAATAATAATAATTGTACAATCACACGTTTTCAAAACATGTGTCGTATTTTGTTGTTTGCAATTACAAGCGATAGAGCGCGAACATGTCTAACGAATAGTTCAAGGTTTTGAGAAAAATAGAATTTGTGTAAAAAAAATCACAGCAAACAGTTTTCCGGGTTTCATTGTATTATCATTATATGCTTACGTTGTCCACGTAGTATGTGTAGAAAATCGTTTAATTGTATTAAATATCTAGCAAAGACTCCGCTAGCCATCTACATATATAAATATAAGTGTAAGAAACTATGTATTGAAAAATTTATTTAACATAAATAAACACAACGCAACACAACGCAATTGAACGGAATAAAACACAATTCAATTCAGAAACAACAATTATTAACCTTGAAAATAAAAATTTTTATATATATATGTACTACGAAATTCATGCACATACAAACACGTACATACCCACGAATCTGTATATTCTCTAGGCATATACTATATGCACTACCAATTGTAGAGAAAAACACACGCTTTAGCTATTCATTTAATAGTAAAATATTACGTATTATCGCAATGACCAGAGACTGCTATGTATATGTTGCTAACGGGAATTTTCTCTTAGATCTCTCAATCTCTCTTTATAAAATTTTATTCATTCACTATACGAATGTATATACGAAGGGGTGTGTTTCTATCGGTATTTGAGTTAGTGCTTAGTGTAAGCAATAGTGTGCTTTTTTGTTGCTTTGCTAGTAAGAAGAGATTTAAGAGAATCGTGTAAATAGCCGGTGTTTTGTTGTACGGGATTTTCAACCGGTGTCGCATGAAATGCAAAAAGAGTACACGGAATAATAACGGAAATGCTTGTCATTAATTGTTGTTGTTGTTGTTTTTGAGTTGAAAAGAATACAATGAGAATGGGGGTGTGATCAACTCAAGCAAACTACGTTCTTTGTCTTTTTTTTTTTTTCGATCTCTTATATTAAGCCCTAGTTAAACTAAGAGATCTAAAAACAATTGACCAAGGTCATCATTCACGTACTATCTACATGTTTATACACACCCATCTGCATATTAAAACAGCTCGGGTCTGTGTATACTAATTGAATCGTGCCCCTCACCTACGTCCACTCCAAGGCGGGTTCTTACATTACTTAATTATAGATCGTTACGTCAAAACTACGCTGTAATCTAACAATACTACGCGCAAAAAAAAAACGTATTAAAAAATAGTCTGTTAATAGTAAGCTATGTAAGTACAGAGAAATATTTACAGGAATAAGTATACAATTCTTAGTCTTTCCCGAACTATATTTATACCCATCACCGAAGGATGAGGTGTATATTCATCTTGTCCGAACGTTTGCAACGCCCAGAAGGCAGCCACACCAGGAGACCACAAAGATGCAAAGATGCTGATCAAGAATCAACTTCTTTGAGAATTGGGAATAGATTTAAGTATGTGTAATGTGTATTCTAAACCTTCTCCTAACCGCAAATCTCAAGCTATCGACTTCAGATTTGACAGAAGTATTGAAAGCCCATGCACGCAGATTGATATTGAAAATGGGCTAAAACGGTCGAAGGACACGCCTACACTGAGAAACTGAACTGAGAAAACCGATATAGCAGATAAATGTGCAAAAATTTGAACGAATACTTTATAAGCGATGCTATAGTGCTTGTAAATAATAAAAAAAATTGACTATGCCTACCCTATATAATAAAGTATTTAAGTTTTATTCTTTTTTTCTTAATACATTTATAATGCGCAGAAACAAGCATTAAAAACTCCGTAGATTATATAAGTTCTTAGCCAGTTTCAAATTTGGAATATACTTAAGCAAGTCCGTCTGGCTAACTGTGTAGTGTCTGTGGTCACAATCTCCTATTAAAAAAACGACGACATCGGCTATAAATTTGCAAAAGAATTTGGAAGTGGCCTAAACTTTCCAAAGAACACGCCTTCAACGGCCAAACGCTTACATGACACAAACCTTTACTTTCAACTATTATAGAGCATAGTTTTTTAGTTCTTTCAATTTTTTTCTGGAGAACAGTGATGGATGTAAAAGATTCGTACACAACCGAATATAATTCTCTTACTTGCAATGGTATGCAATAGCGTACTAGTGGTGCGGTAAAGGTGTTAAAGCGTGCGGAGGAAGGGATCCAAATAATTTCTTTTATGATTTTAAAGCTATGGACAAAATAAATAAATATAAAATAAACACCGCTCGCCCTTAATGTTTAAAGAAAAAGGTTTTGTTTTTTTTAACTGTACAATGCATATAGTATTTGAAATTCGGTCCGAACCTGGAACAACTTTCACATTTATTATCATATTGTCTCGAATACTGTTACCTATCAGAGAGTTGATATTTTTTAGTGGTATGTGAGAGACTTGATACACACATATGCTTTTTCAAAGGTATGCCATATAATATCGAAATAACAGCAACAGCGAGCGACCTTGATAAGAGTTATTTTTCAACCTTGAAAATTATTTGCATGTGAGTGAGCCTTCGTGCAAGTAAGTGTGGCGTACATGTGTGAATAGAATGCAATAATTTTTAATCAAAATGAAATTTATATGGTAAAAATAAAAATTTCTTTCCAACACAATATAACGCACATTTGTATGTAGGACGGGCGATCTATATTTTGGACCCTTATTAAAAAAGATGTTTTAAAAAAGTTCATATTCCTATTTAAGTAATTAAGTACGCAAACTATATTTATCATCATTTATATGCGAATCCGACAATCTGCGACACGAACTCTTTGCAACTAAGAACCGGAAGGAACTATTTTTACAAAAATCGTGCATTCTACAAGCCCTAGACAAACTTATTTTTTATTTTGATCATTCAGGTCGTTAATGATCTTGTGATCATTCAGGTCGTTAATGATCTTGTACTAGGTTGTACACTTTCAATGAAATGTTTTGTAATTTGGCCTTGGCCTTGGCCACTCTCTGTCTCTCTCTCTCTCTCTCTCTCTCTCTCTCTCTCT
>CCAG010015563.1:0-39715 GCA_001077435.1 Glossina morsitans morsitans
TCTCTCTCTCTCTCTCTCTCTCTCTCTCTCTCTCTCTCTCTCTCTCTCTCCCTCTCTCTCTTAAGTTTATATTATGCTTTTTTAACTTTTTATAAGTAATGGGTTACACGAATTCTTTAATCTGATCTATAAAGATTATTTATAAAGAATATGCTAATTATTAGAATTCCAAGTTGAATTTTGGCGACTTTAGGAACTCTAAGCAGAGACAGCTGAACGAAAATTCCGAACTTGGTCCAAAAATTCTATCTTGTACGCTTTAGGCTTTTTATAAGTAGTATGATAAAAAATGAACATATCATGGTGAGTAAAATAGATAGGAATTACAATAACAACATAATTTTTGGGTAAGTTTTTGATATTGATTAGAGATTTTTATAACCAATTGTCATAACTAAACTTAATTAGCACTAACAACGGGCATTTTAATTATAACAGGTATCTAATTGATTTCCTAAATTAAATTCTCAGAAGTGCTTATGAGCGGAAGATATGGTCGCCATTGCAATTGAGAAAATAGATATATAGTTCAGACAAATGCACTTTTTTTATAAATGTATTTATGAAAAATCTGAAACTTTTGAAAATTACGATGAAGTAATGATTAATAAATATAATGGAATTTTTGAAGGGATAACCTAAGCTATTAAAAAACAAAACTCATTTACGAAATTAAACCGACAACTTTTTTAAACCTTATCGATAGTAAATTCAGCGGGCTTTTTACGATTGTTGAAGACTTAATCTTAAAATTTATCTAATGCTTAGACCTTCAAGTTAAACTCCAGTTCTTTAGTAAAATTAAAAAAAGAGCGTTAATTTTTAACTCACGTATTTCTCCGGCTAGATTTCGCTATTAAAACTTCTAAATCTATTGAAAAACTGTATACGTAATGGAGTTGAATGTTCTTTTAAGAGTCAAAAGGTGGTGTTCATATCAACAAAAACTTCTGGTTACAATAAACGTAAGTTTATTATCCGTTAATTTCATCTAAAAATGAGCAAACATGACTTATATATGTACATACGTATGTATGCATATGTGTATATATGTACTCTACGAGACTGATTAGTAGTTTTTTGTTATTGAGAATTTTATAAACATTGGCATGTAGATGTAGGCATCACCGTCCAACACATGCATGTATACGTTTTTTCTATTTCGTCGGTATGGGATAGCCTAGCATTTATTATAATAACGACCTTGGATTAACTGCAAAAAAAATAATAATAATAACGAGGAAGTCAACTACATAATAATAACAAATACGAAACTGAGCGAGCGAATTGATCGAATAGTTTGCATTTATTTCTCTTTGATGCACACAGTCATATTAACAATAAATGTAAATATTTAATAATTATTTTAAAATTATCATTAACTATAAATAATATGTAAACAAAACAATAACCTGCACATGCATATGCATGGATATATGTATATAGGTGTACATGCATGGATATATGTATATAGGTGTACATGCATGTCCCACTACCTGAATGCATGCAATCACGTATATCTGTGTAAACCTGGACTTATGTGTGACATACACATGACTATGATATGTACACGTATGATACGCACACATTGCGTACACATGACACTCTAGTACCCATATGAACGATAAGCTATACGGAGCATAATAGAGATATATTTGTTAAGGAAAAACCTTGGCGGCTTATACTCAATATACGGTCTAATGGTCTAATATGAACACATTCCTCTTTATATATACGTATGCGTACGTGTGTATATGTACATCTATATTGTTTTTGTTGTTATTATTATTATTATTATTTATTATTAATAATTAGTTTTGCAATGAAATTTTTGTATTGAAGACCTGAACTCTAATTTCCTGATGTTTAGAGACCTTAAAAATCTATACGAACATGTGCTGAAAAAGCAAAAGTTCGGCATAGAAACAGACTAACTGTCTTTAGCAGATATCTTGAGTGCTAATATCAACCTTGCTGAAAACTTTTTTAAATTAAATTAAAAAATATTTATTTATAAAAAAATGTATGTTTTCTTTTATATATACATATGCTTGTGTGTCTAAGAATCATATATTTTCGCTATATGAATAAAATCGTTTTTCAATACTTTGAATGAAATCAATGCTAAGTTTAAACTTGAATAACTGAAACTTTTTTAACGCTACTTCTTTCAATCTCAAATCTGTAAATATATGAGCGAATATGTTTTTAAAGCGAGCTTTGTTTAAATAAATGACATGAAGAATCGAGCAGCATTCACTTTGGGACGCATTTTAGATACCCAGCATTTTGAGTAAATATATAAAAGTCTTGTATCAATAGTGAGAGACGTAGCTTTTATTTTTTTCCAAACTTGTCTTAGTTCCTTCGCTATCGCGAGCGTGTTTGCAAGCAGATCTCAAGTGAATTTTAGAAGTGAATTACTGATACAGTTAAACAGTTTCAACAGACCGAAGGGTGAAAGAAACAAAGTGGGCACATAATATCTGATAAATTGCTTAAAATCATTACTTACTTTATCAGAAATGCTTGGTTAGCGTTCTAAGAAATTGAGAGAAAACTTACCAGCAATGTGGGCATTGAGTATGAGGGGCATTCACGTGCCCGTTGACGCATAGCGGCCACCTTTTCCTTGGTAAACTCACAGGTCTCTAAATGAGCTCTTAGCACTGCTGACAGCAAACGTGGCTGATCGTCAAGCTCGGAAACTAAAGCTCTCTGTTGACCACGATTTTGTGTTGATTGCTGCATAGCGGCCAAAATGCGGGCCTTCTCACGTTTCGGCACACGACCAAATCGAACCGCTAAATTGATATCGTAAATGAAAAACAAAAAAAATATAAATTTAATACGTTAAAAACAATTACTATTATTTGAGAAAAAAATGATTAGAAAGGGCAGGTTGTACATTTTTAATGTATTTAAACATCTGCTGTATATTTACAATCAGCAAAAAAACGCACAAACGCTTAAAAGTCTTTACAGGAAGCTTCGCTTTTCATTGCAAATACATTAATATAGGTATAGTTACTCTTTCTCTCCTTCTCTTTCTCTCTTTTTCTTTATCTTTTTCCCTCTTTTATACGGTAACAATTTTCAAAGTCTTTGTCATAGCATACATATGTATATATATAAATACTATGTGTGAGGCCGTGCAAGAAATACATTGCAAATACATAATGAAGCATAAATGCGCGCGAGGCCCTTTAAGTAGGTCATTGCCTTTTATTATTTTATTAATGACAGACTGGCTGGCTTGACTTGGATCGCTGACTGGCTGGATGGCTGGATGGATGACTGGCTGGTTGGCTGACTGGCTAGTAATTCGCTTTTATTTTAATTTTTGAAATGTGTAAAACAAGACACACACATGAGCTACAGCAGCTGCCATTGTTTTAGCATAAAACGAATATGTTACACTTTCTCCTTTTTACTATATTTTTATATACTATATACGTATGTACATGCATGCACACAAAACCCAAAATACAAACGAGAGAAAACTGTAAAACAATATTTAAAGCGAATTTTAAATAACAGCCAATGTACCATACCAAGCGCGTAGAGTTGCCTCATCTAAGACAGAGAGAAGAACATTTTAGTTATCTTAAGTGACGTTAATGCCCTACTTTAGAAATTAGAAGTTATGCTATTGTTCCGTAGAGTGTGTGATAAAGGGGATGGATCCCCTAAGCGAAGCTGTCTGCATATCGGTAATAGCTATACCAAATACACGCGTACGCACGTACATACGCATATCAGTGCGTATGCGTAAAACACGTTTCAGTTTCTTTATATTATAAATTAGTGAAAAGCCTTAATTCTAAGCCTTAGCGTAGCGTTAATATCGCTTGTTATATTTATATAAATGTAAGTAAATTTTCTTTCATTTATTTGAGTACAAACAGTTTTGACTTCTTTTAAAAACTTGCTTTTATCAGAAAAAAAAACGAAGGAAACAAAGTAAGACATATCTTATCCATTTCGCAGCGACAGTTGTTGCGTCGCGTTTCCGCCAGTATTTGGTACTTTAATATTGCATTAGTAGATTTCTTTTCTCGTAATCAACCAATTTAGGTGTGTTGTCTGACTACAAAATGTTGCCGTTGAAATGCAGGAAAAATTGTTATTAATGAAAAGTTTTCCGATTTTAGTGCAAGTGTGTGCAGAAATTAAAAGTATTTAGGTTAAAAAGAAAGTAAACATTTGAAATAATATGCTGATCGTGCGGACTTTATGGGAGACAGCGACAAAAAATAAAAGAAGGAGAGAAATACAGAATAACGGAATAGAAGAAGCAGAGAGCTGCGGAGGATGCAATTCAGGAAAGTGTAAATGAAATTAAACATAAAGCTTATAGGTATTTATTTTTCCCGTTATTCCATTTTCGTTTTGGTTTTTTTATGCTTAACTGCCCAAATTTATTGTTATATAAATTTTTTTTTCTGTTCTGCTATTTCTACGGGTTTTTAAAAAAGTGTTTTTTCGTGTTTATTTCTTTTTTAAATTTCTATTCATAAAAAAGTAAAGAAATTGAATGATCAGCGCAAAAGTGAAATACTATAACAAATCATGCGAAATTTACACACACACGCACACAAACTTGTTTCATGCCTTTCAAAAACAAGCACATCTATTAGAAGCAACAACTATTATTCCATAGCATATACAGAATAGTATATACATGTAGTTTATGCAGAGAAAGATCTCTCGCTCTCCCTTTGACTTGTGTATGCGTGATATATAGGTATGTGCTTTAGTGTGCTGTGTTAGTAAGACTTTCTTATTAAGCTGCTTCGTAGTCAGTTGTACTAGTGGCACACATTTCAGCAAAAGCCGGCTTTTTTTGGTGTAAGCAGGTCAAATGAAAATGAAACTTTTATTTTTTATGTCTGTATGTGTATGCATTGATACTTCAACAAAAACAATAATAAAACGTGTGTAAGTAGGGAAAATTGGAGCGTGTTTTATATCCCAACACCTGTACGTGTTGGTATGCTAAGATATTTATCCTATTTGCAACACTCATAAAAACGCTTGTGGTGGATAAGTATATAAAATATTGAGTATAATATTGATACTTTATCTTAAAACTTTTTTTAAAATTTTTCAAGTTTCAAGATTTTATTTTAAATTATCTTTAAAACGTTAAACCTTCTAAGTTATAGATCAGACGTTGACAACATCTTTTGAAGCCCGGTTGCAATCAAAACGAATCAAAATGTGCTTGTTACGAAAACGTTTGGGATCGGACGTGTTTTCATTTAAAATTAATCTTTTATGGTGAACAATAAGATCAATTTTATTGAGAAAATAACTACATCTGGTGAATATATATTCAGCACTCAAGTGGTTAAGGCAAACTTATGAAATCAATCAGCAACTCGTTGACTCTCGAGTCATAGCATGGGCTGCCGAAACTGATAATATGTTTGAAAAAGTTTTTTTCCAATTGAGGGATTTTTATTTCACATCTCGATGTTGGCCTTCAAATGAACTGTGATCTCGTTGAGGAGTGTTAGAGATTCGTTGCAACATAACGTAAAACTCTTCTTTCTACTTTTGCTTTTTCATGCAAGCATTTCGAGATAGTACCAAACGACTTAAGAAACGCAAAATAAAGCTAATACTCACACACATGCATATGTGGAGTTGACGGCTAACAACTTTCAAAGTTTAACTTTATGAGGAAAAAGTTGGTCAATTTGTATGGATAATAATAATAATCATAATAAAAAGAACACTTTTTTAAATGTTAGCGATGTTTACACATTTATAAAAAAAAAAGAGAGGCGAAGAAAGAGAGAGTAAAATTACCGGGAATGTGTGAAGCGAGAACGAAATTCTAGATAACAAATTTTTAATAACCCTTTGAAACTCAAGGGATAATTTCAGAAAAGGAGAGACGTGACTGAGAACAACGAAATTTCTACCGACAATAAGTTTGAATTTGAAGCAGAAAGAGAGACAATGCTACTTAGTCCTAATAAATCTATACGATAGATATAATATATTGCTCTCCTGAATTTTTTTCCTCCTCAATATTTTTTCAGCTAGTTAGGGTATCCGTTAGCTTTGAAAATGAAAGTCGTGCATATGCAACATGAGTAGCATTATGATATCGGTTCAAATTGCTTTCCTTTGATCTGAACTGATCGAAAACTTACGTGCATTGTGGTAGTTAACGTTGCCCTTTAATATACTCTTCAGTATTGGCAGTTCTTCAGACATTTTGTTTTTTTTTGCTTTTTGTTATTAAATTTTAATTATTTTACGTACAAATTTTTTCACAAATTATTTAAAAAATTAAAAAATAATTTTCTCTTTTTGATATTTGTGTAGATATATATAAGTAAATATATACATGTATATATACGATATTTATATTTTAATATATATACTTGCAATTTTTTTTTGGTTTGGCACATAAGTATTTACGATAAATGTTTTTTAATTTTGTTTTTTCAGTGAATCCCAGGTACTTCGATAATTCTTGGTATCTTTTCTTTTCTCTTGTTTTTTGTTTTCTATTTTTTTATTTTATTTTGATAGTTATTAATAAAATTTTCTTTAAGTTAAATTTTGTGGGTTTTATGGTTGTGTACTAACAACAGGAACTTCGAATTGCATTTAAAGATAGTAAAAAAATCACTTCAGAACTTCTTGAATTCCACCTTTTTTCTTTATTTGGTTTAATTAGAAAAAGTGTTTCTTGAAGAACGTACTGCCCTCTGGTCAGTGATTAAGTTTTTCTTTACCGTTATATTTTATATATAATTTAGTTTTTCATTGTTAAGTTTATACAAAAAAATGTTTAAGTTTGCCGTGTTATCTTCACACATTAATTTGACAAAATCTTTGTTTCCAATTGATTTTTTAGCTAAAGTTCCTCTTGTTAAAGTTTAGCTATGACTGATGTATTAAAATCAATTTTTTTTTCTTTTACATTTTTAAACTTTGAAGGGATTTAGTGTCACCCGTTAATAATTTTATTTAATTTTTAGTACAAATTATTAGTAGTGACTATTGAATTATATATAATTTTTCTTCTTTTCAATTTTGTCAAATTTACGCATATGACAAAACTCCGACAAGGTCCGAAAGCGACTAACTGTAAATATCACGAGCACATTACGAATATACTCAAAAACATAACAGTTGTGTATAGAAAATCAAGGCAGACTGACAAAATAGAAAATATACAAAAACATTGGGACATATGGAGACGCTAAAGAACAAAAAGAAACACAAATAATGAAATTTACACACACGCACACCACACCGCACTATCCCATAGATACGGGAAATCAGACGCTCATTAAATGTAAAAGTGAGCAGGTAATGTCCCGATAGTATGTTATGAGAGAATAAGAGACGATTTCTCGAAGAGATTTGTTCATTAGAAAAATTTAAGAGTCGAAATTTGAAGATAACAACACATGAAAGAGACCGAAAAAAAAAACAAAAAGAGAAAAAGATGAGAGAATAAAAGTTGAAAATGATTTAGTAAGAGATTTTAAAAGCCCTAGACTTTTATTCAAATATAGTTAAATGCCACGCAATAAAGTTAAAACAATGTAAACTGAAAGGGAAATATAATTAGATGAAATCGTTGACTCAAGCAGAAAACGAATTCAGAAAGTTATAATTAGTTTAGCATATAACTTGTTCTAAACTTAAACACATCGAAAAATTATTCGATTTGCTTACTTTTTCCGATCCCCCAAGTAATGAATTGAAAGCAAGTCCTACTGCTCGCTCCACTGTAACAAATGTCATAAGCTAAATATCAATTTGAAAGGCCGCAGTAGCAGCTTTTTTTTAGTAGTATATGCAAAACACAAGTCAAATTTTATAGTTATTATTAGTCCGTCTGATAATAACGTTTATATAATAATCATATAGTATTATATAGAATGATAATGTAATAATTACATCAAACTTCCTATGTTAGTCATTAAATACGAAATTTTACGGAATGAGAGCTCAATTTTTTAAATATTGGCGCTATTTTAAATAAATTCTGTAATAGCTTACGCTTATATACAAGAACTACAATGCACGTAAAAAAATGGATAAAACGATGGAAAATAACGAAATGATTACGTGATTGTTTGAAATAATTTAAGATTGATGAAAAGAGAAAAACCTTTTGTATATGAAAAGCACTTGAAATTTCAGGGCAATTGTCCTGAGGTCATAAGTTGTTTTGCTGTTAAAGGAAAACTACTGCACTTTCCTTAGATCGCCCAGGCTATAGATAACCCTACGATAGGATTCGCTTAAAATAAATAGAGAAAAAACCCATTCATGAAAAGTACAACCCGTCGCCTATAAATAAACAAAAACTTCTTGCATATTATTTATTTTGAGAAAACATAAAAATACATATTCACAATATCTTATAATATTTAAAATAAAGGACAACTAAATCATTGTGCCTAAACGCAAGAAAATTTACATTCGCTCTAACGAGACTTTGCTCTATAATTCTGATAGATGTGGCGAAGTAATGTAAAGTATGATTGACAGTATATTTCCAAGAAAGTGAATTTCTGTGAAATTGCATCGTGTGATTAAAGCTTTCTAACGTGCGATGGTATTTATGCAAATTTAAATAGAGCGTGGGTGAGACGAAAAAAAGGAACTTCTGAATAATAGCAATAGCACAGGATCTTCCAACCTGCCGCTACCTACCGCAACCAAGCGAACTTATATTTCATATTATATAAACGAGAAACGACCAAAAACAAATTAATTTTAAAGAACTTCGTGTTTTAACGTTAGTAGTTGTGTTTTACTCGATTTACGGTATCTCTTTCGAAATTGTTTGCTCTTAAAAACTGTTATCGCTTCTGCTCAAAATTCTATTAAAGGGAAAGCTTTTATTTAATGCTTTTCAAAAGTTTTGCTTGAATTTTACAGCTTTATTGAAAAGTTGTAATCGAAGCTCCTCACCTTAATAATCGATTCATCAAGTTTCTTTTATCGAATTTGAAAGCTGAAAAATAGCTTTTTACAAAGCTTTTCTTTTATCACAAGGCAATAATTTTGATTAAAATTATTCTAGAAAAAAGTTTAACGTGAATTTCTTGTCTTTTAAGATCATTTTTGAAAATGTTTAAAACCGTTGAGTAAGAGGGGTAGAAAAAATCCTACGCTTAAGCATTTGACTAGAAAAGCAAAATCACTTGCCTTTTTCCGTGTAGGTAAGTTAATTGTACAAGTTTATGAAAAGACAAAAAAACAAGTAAGAAAGTTATATTCAGCGGGGGCCGAGTCTCGCATACCCACCACTATGCCTTTCGCATTCTACTCTCCAAGTTCTTTTATTTGATACCAATATTGCTGATTTTATTAAGAAAAAAATTAATCGCGTTGTCTAGCGTATTTATTTTAGATTTAACCCATTTTTAGGCAGATAATATATCTTTGAGGATATATCATTTGAGGAATGTACAAAATAGATTTAAATATTCTGTGCTGTTAAAAAAATTGAAAAAAATTAAATTTAATCACTTGTACCTTTGTGTGGGCATGACTGATTTTTTCCATTTTTGCACGTAAAGGGTAGAATGTTTTGTCAAGTAAATGTGGAAAATTTTAGCCTTATAATTCGTATAGTTTTTAAGTAACGAACAAATACCCAAAAATTTTTGTTAAAAAAAACGGAGTCGCATTCAGTTTACGCTCCAGTGCTGACTTCTGTTCTGACCCACTTAGCCCATTTTCAATATCAACCTACGTGCAAGATCTTCCAATGTTTCCACCAAGTTTGAAGCCGATATGTTCATTTTCGCGACCACAAGAGTGCCAACCACAAACACCACATGGACATATATATGGACAGACGTGGCTTAACCAATTCAAAATTTCACGCTGATCCAGAATATATATACTTTATGGAATGTCTGAACTTTTCTTTTGGGAAAAAAAGCAAAATAAGTATACACCCATCCTTCAGTGGTGGGTTTAAAAATAAGTAAGTAAAATATGTATATATCAAATATTTCATGTTATAAGGTATTTATATATTTTGCTATTTAAATGTCGTTCGACTATACCCGCTACAGACAAAATTGTGGTTGTCCAAATAAAAAAATCATGTGGAAGTTTCAGAAGCTGTTTATCCTTTTAAGGTCATTACCGTATTTTTTTAACTAAACTATTTCTAATTTTTACTAGCAACCACATACTTTAATTATTTGTAACTTATGATGAATTCATTATGGTTTATAAGTGTTTTTTTTTTTTTTTGTGAAAAAAGCCTTAGTCCGATGCATAATGCACTGACGTTTTATTTGTAACAATTAGAAGTATGTTGTTAAAATCCCATGTACAGGTAAATCTGCTTTTGTACGGCAGATAAGGATCGTAGAAAAAACCGTGTAAAAAAGGATATTCAGAAACTTCACAATGGCTACGAGAAATTATTTTTCACAACATATTAAAAAAAATTTATTTCATGCGATGGGGAGGGACCGCATAGAAAAAGCTTCCCGTAGAATCGATGCCCAAGCTTTACGAAATAGTGAGAAAGCGCTTCCCAACCAAAATAAATGGTTAAATTATACATCGAAACATTTTGAAAATATGTTGATATATTCCGAATGTACAAAATTTGATACGACTCTCACCGTAGTTTATACTTTACCTCTCTCTCTCTCCCACCATATTCATGCAGCGTATAAAAAAGACTTGCATAAAATAAATCGGACAAACGAAATAAGTCGCACAAAAACAGGTTGAAATGAAATAATTTTACGGATACGGACAGAACTATGAATTCGCCAAACATTATTTAAAAAACGCGAACAATTTTTGTCGCGGCACATTTAGGTAATCGGTGTCCAACGTTCGCTTCAAGGCAATTAAGGCATTTTTGCTTATTTTTTAAATGTAACTGATGATGCTCATGCGCTCATACATCTCATGCAGACACACACATCAGTAAATATGTACATATACGTTTATATTTTATGTTATGATGAAAGTGTGTAAGCTTTTATTTCACTCGTATAAGTAGAACGAGGGTAAAGTTTATTACTTTAACTTTGCCTCGCAGTTCAATGACTTTTTTGTTTAAATATTTATAATAATAATATAAAAAAAAAATAAAAACACACACACACACACACACACACAAATACACACGGCTTTTTGTGAAATGCTTTGTGTTTGTATTGTCTTTTCCAGATTAATGTTTATTAGCCTTTTTACAGAAGCACAAAGAATGTTTAACATTTAATAATAAATTATGAAGAACAATATAAACATTTAAGGCCAAATATGTTATTATTATTATCGAAGAGATGGCTAATGCGTATGCGTGGCCGTCTCTGCCTGTTTGCCTTCGTTTAAAACTCTGTATTCAATTTGCAGCAATTTGGCGAGTTTTTCCACACACACACACACACACACACACACACACACACACACACACACACAGAATAGACGAATTAGATTAATTTTTTATTTATAATGATGTGCTGTAAATATAGTTCTTTGTTTTTAAAGATATTTAAATTTTGTTCGTAAGAGCAGATATTAAATGAGCCCATCGCTTGAAGTATCACTCATCGTTTCTCCTCACATCGGCGCATCTTCGATATGTACACGGAGAAAGGGAAAATTAACGGTAATAGCCTTGATAGACCATAAACAATAAAAAATTAAAACTAACCTTCAAACAAAAAGAGCAGCTGAAAGCGAATTTGTATCTCTTAATTATACTAAACATTGGCCTCTAAAATTCACTTGGAAGACTGCAGTCTTTCTTTTAATGACAGGTCGAACGCGACCACGCATATTTTTGCATCAATTAGTTTTCCACTAAATGAAGTTATTAGATTTGATCTAATCGTCATTCGTGAATTGTTTCCACGGTCTGATCCTAAAATCTCGACGGGTTATTTGTTTATAAGTTTATGTCGTGAATTTTTGATTTCATGAATTCATCAGCCAACTATGTAAATAGTGGAAGGTGCTGGCAATGAGCCCGCAATTAGCAGCAAATCAAGTTATTAGTGGAAGGCATGTAAATAAATAAATATGTGTAAAGGCTGTTGGTATGTGTTCGCATAATGGACGGATAAGCATTCAAAGCTTCCTTATTTTTGGATATTTCGTATTTTTTTCTTAGATGTATGCCTTTATAAATAAACGGCAATAGCAACAATGACAGCAACAGCAGCTACAATAATAACATGGGCAAAGTGATTAAATTTAATTTTCTTTTTTTACTTTTTTACTTCTTAAGTTAATGTTACGAAAGTGAAAGTGAAAGTTTTCAAACGGCCAGTAACCGACTTATTACGCCAAATAAGTTAAACAAAAAACGAAAAATTGAATTAAAATAAACAAAAAAGAAATAAAATAAATAAATTAGAAAACTAAATAGACACCAAGTGTTTTTGCGCTTTTGCTTATTTTTTTCAGTTAAGCACCGTTTGAGGTGAAATATAAAAACAGTGTGTATTCAGATCAGTTTTTTTTACCTTTTTCTTTTTGTGAAAAAGTCTTACTTTCACTCGCAATCAATAAGAGTTCTCCACCATAGGTGGCAAAGCTGGATATGCTTATCTTAATGATTATTAAATACTAGGTGGTGGAGATCGGTCGATTTTAAAGATCTACAATTGTCGAGAGAATTTGCTAAGCCATCGCGAAAGTATGATCCAATAAAACCTACGAGACCGGAAAGCGTCCATGGTCAAAATTATTTTGCATCTAAAATGGAACAGAAGTAGATAATCTTTAGCGCGACAATAATCGGGCGGTACCAATTCGCAAATTCAAATAACTTCGCAGAAATAAAGGAAAATTTATATTTTCAGTATCTAACGGACATGAAATTTTATTATTGTAGAGATCTTTCTAGACCGGATCATGGAGACGTATATTTACGGTTGGCTCTAGATTCCACAGTGATCTCAATGAGAGCAGAAAAGTCAGGTTTTCCAATGGTTTCTGTACTCGTCCAGGACACCTTGAGCAAGTGCATGAACAACTATCTCATAACAAATCAGATAATATACGTTAATCGCCATAACGATTACCTTGTGCAATCGAAGAAGGTGAGACAAGTTTCCATGAGTATTGTTAATTGCCTTTGAAGCAAGTGAGCGCAAAGGCAATTGAGATGGTATCCAATTTCAACTCAACGATCTATGTCAAGCCAAACCAAGGGGCTCACCGAGACGGGGAAAATAGTTTTAGACGAATCAAGGATTTCGAACCGTACATTCCTTCTTAAACGAGACAGGATTATCAGTTTTTACTGTATAACTTTTTATCACTTTTTACTTTATCGTCCTTGTCCACCAAGATTATTTTGCTTTCGGCGATGCCTTGCCAGGCGCAGTTGTTCCCATGGAAGTCCAGGCGGCGATTTTCCACTTATCAAAAGAGCTTATTTGCAACCCGAAATATATGAACCCGCAGGCGAGAATTTCCCAAATAAATAGCGGAAAATAGTAACAGCAATGCCTGAAGAGCAAATTATATCAGATTGCTCCTGTTATGGCAAGCGTAGCGTACACTGAAAAACGAGAAAAGCCTCTTTGGGTAAGTTGGGTTATCTATACAAAGTTACGAATTTATAAATATTTTCTACTTCTCCAAAGGCGAAGGATATATCTTTTCTGCCTCTCAGAAATGTGAAGACGCGAGATTTTGTGGACATCTAAGGATATTTGAAAAATATTATCACTCGAGCAACACCTATTAGTCAGTCACGCTATCTTACACCTTTACATCGCACTGATAATTACTTGCATGTAATTAAGGTTATTGTTATGTAATCTGTTAGAAATTGAAAACCTTTGGTGGGGGCTACTGATTTTTGTTGATTTTCATGTTCAAAGAAAATTATGTGTGTAAAACTCAAATATATAAAATTTCACATATGAACAAATTATTTTCAATTAAAATAAATTAGTTATAAAAGAAAAATTATAAAAAAAAACAAATAAAGAAGAGATTTTTAGCAAAAGCAAAATCAAACAAAATGAAAAAAATTTAGTCTTAGCCAGACACGTACGTTGAAGTAGTAACAGAGAGGAAAAAGAGAGCAATATACAAAGCCTTGCATTCACAGTAAATACACAGAAAGCTGCTGCTATTACGAACACATTAATATTTCACTAAATGTGTGAGTGTATATGTGTGGCCAATGACTTGACAAAACAGCTAAACAATTCTCCAAACGACTAACTAACGAGAAGACAATCAGTTCGCTAATAAGTCTGTTGTTAACAAGTCGACCAGTCACACAGTCATTCCGTTAGTCTGGCCGTACAAATGTTCGACCGACCATCATTAAATTAATGTAGCGCTGATACACACATAACACTGTAAGCAGAGATTCGTGCAAAGCTCACCCATAAACAAGTTGAATGACCGTGCATGACCCACATAAATGTCGCTGCACTCGCACATAAAATACTTGTACTTACGTACGTATGTGTATAGGTGTATGTGTGTATGTCTATTTGTGTATGTAAGTATGTATGTGTAGAGATATGTGCGAATGTCTGCATGTTATAATATAAATACGACAACAATAATGACACAAAGGCGTTTACATTCATAACACAATAACACAATACATGCATACATACATTGCATAGGCTATAGGTATGTATAAGAACTGCCTTGCAATGTTTTACTTTACTTTTTTTGCGCTTTTCTTCATTTTTATATGTGTGTAACTGTACGTATATATGCATCTGACACTGTAGTAGCTGTGTAATATGGTGCGGTATAGTGTGTGGTACAGCAGCTTGCATACACAATGCAAATTTTTTAGCTTGCTCTCCCTCACCCGCCCGCTACATAGCCAATAGACTGTTATTTATATAAATTAAGAGAGACACCAATGTATTTATCGTCGACAAAGAAGTAAAAATAATAAAAAAACGAGGTTGAGTACGTTTTTATACTCATTACTAAAGGATCCCAATAAACTTATTCATTACCCCACAAGTAACGTTAACAAAAAAATTAAATCGTGATGAAAGCTAGTTTTTCATCCTACTTAATCAAGTCTACCTATTTGTTTCATACAAATTTTAAAGGAGATCTAAACCGTTATTGCAATACTTCGATTATGAACATACCCAAAAGTATAATCTTTAAAAGCGAGAGAGAGAGAGAGGGGGAGAGAGAGAGAGTATCAATCTGCTAAGCCTACCCATTTTTACTCTACTTCTGAATAAAAAGCAGAATTGCTTGATTTCAATGTTATTGTTTGTTTTTTTTTCCAATTTATATAAAGTGTGAGCCTTTTATTTATAATCGGATTAGGTCTATATTACCTAGATCTTCTATTAAGAAGAATAAAAACGTCACATCGTAGGTAGCGGAGAACAAAACATTAGTCTTAAGCTGAATGTGTAAATGCTCTTCAATTCACTGATAAGCTTTCACATCATAGGAAAAAGAAGAGCAGTGAACGGCATTCAGCTCAAAAAAAAATTTTTTTTGTTCAATGCATGCCTGTAATTTAGTGAGAAAAGAGCCTACGAAATGTAAAAACACTTGTCGTACTTACGTGCAAAACCTTCATAAGAAAAGTCATTGAACTGCATATGCAGATGAGAGAAAGGACAAGCAACTAATTTACTAGAAAAAATCAGTGAAGTGCATTTGCAACGATGAGTTGCGAGATGAACTATTCTATATTATATTAAATTCGGATGGATCGAGGGGAAACGAGTTTAAGAGAAGATGAGCATCTTTTTGTATTTTTTATCTAAAACTAGTTTTGAAAAACGAAAGTTTGTTCTCCTCCGAATAATATTGAGTGAAATTTAAGCAAACCAAGCTCTCTTCTTTCTCATTTACTTCTAAAGCTCTCATTTATGCAATTGATATGCTCAAGTTTCAACGAATAAATTATCCGCGAGTACAAATGCAGATAAAGTGCACTCTCTCTGTGCCGTTTACTGGATTGAGTTACATAAAAGTATGAAAACAAAATAAAATAAGAAAACTCGTGCAAAATACTGTAAAAACTCGTTTTATTTTGCAGGTAAATGAACTTTTTGAAGGTTCACTTAACATAGTAAACTATACAGCAAAAAAAGTTTAAATTGTATATGTGAGCCTACATCCTAAATAATTACGTTTACATTTGGTTGCGAACATAACTAACCAAATTTATAAAGTAACTAAAAAAAAAAATTTGTTATTTGGTAGCATAAAATCTATTTCGTTTTGTTATGTTATATTGTGTTGTTTTATGTTGTGTTGTGGTTATCATAAACTCTCTTGTCGATGAATATTTTGCGAATGTTATATGAGCGTGATACGTGTTGTTTGGTTAATTTTTTCTTTTGGCAAAATTTGACCGTAAACAAACACTTCACGATATGGTTGTCTGTTGTCGCTGCTGCTCTTTTCTACTAATAAATTTATATAATCATTATATTAATGAAATGAAATTGGATCAAAAAAATCATTCCCAAGTGGAAACATTTTAAACAATATAGTGTTTCTCATACTTCTATGCTATATTTGGGAAAATGTTGGTTTAATCAATTTGTACCCAATTACACAAACATTTATATACGTATTATATATACACATATACGTATATATATGTACACATACGCAAACGCGCGGCTTAGTCGCAAATTTCTGGCCTCTACGTTGCTATAATATTATTTTTAATGTTTAACCTCAATTTTCATTAATTTTTACTGTTGTTATTGTTGTTCATTTGTTTATTATACAATCATTGATTGCTTGGTGGCGGGGCTGTTATGACTATATATGTCGTTGATGGCGATGATGGTATTGGCGGTGGTAAAGGGGATCATGATAACGATGATAATAATAATAATAAAAATGATGATTATGTTGATGATGATAATGTTATTCGTGTTGATGAAGCTTTACAGCTAAAAGCTTGTTGACTATATAACAACAGTAACAATAACAGCAACAACAAAACGATAACATATAACTATGTTATATGTGTACGTAATATTTTTGTAATTGACCTGAATAGAGTTCAAACAACTTGCGCCTTGCTGCGTTTTGCTGCACTATGTGCGATACGTATGCACGTACATATATAACAATGATACACCATGTATATTTGTGTATCTGCGTTTATATACTATAAAAGATTACCAACACTTACTCAGAGTGTAAAGGTATTTTAGCGAAAAGGCAATAATATGAATATCATAGCAGTTAAGCAAGTAAAAAAAAAACCTATGAAATTTTTCACATATACAAGGATAAACATGACTTTTCTTTACTTTCTGTGTTCTTGAAAAAAAATAAATCTATTTTAAAAAAAGATAATAAAAGCAAAATCTTTGTGTCCCCTTCGACCTTACTCCTGCGTAACAATAGAAATTTCTAGAAGCTTACACCATTGACATCAGACAAGCAACAAAGCACGCAAAAAAACGGATAGATTAATAGACGGGTCGAAAGGCCCAAACAGACCAACAAGAGAACACTCTCGCAAATCCGGGAACACAATATAAAAATATCCTTCACAGGAACCAGTCCAAGAAAGT
Source organism: Glossina morsitans morsitans (assembly GCA_001077435.1). Classification (NCBI taxonomy): domain Eukaryota; kingdom Metazoa; phylum Arthropoda; class Insecta; order Diptera; family Glossinidae; genus Glossina; species Glossina morsitans. The sequence continues at coordinate 17,538 of CCAG010015563.1, forward strand.
TAATAGTATTAATTAAGGATTGTAAAGTAGCGAGGGCAGAACTTTTTTATATCTAAACTGCTTTGCTTAGCTTGGCTTTGATTGGGGAGAGACAGATAGGCTGGCTGCCAAATAATCGAGAGCAATTGCCTCTGAACTGTAATAAGTGTGACTTAATCACGTTTGATAAAATATTAACTTTTACTTCTTTTAATTATTACTCTTATTTTCCTTTTTAGTGTAAATTTAACTATTTGCCCAATTTATTGGTCTAGCCTAATGATGCACGTACGCACGTATGTGATATCCGTGCTATGTAGACCAACAGTCAATAATATGTAAAAATTTATATGCATCCATATACACAGATATAATGGTTGTGTGGAAATAATCGTCACAACTACCATCGTGCAAACCGTCAAGTCACTTGGTTGCGACTTATACGCTTATACGTACATGCAGGCTACGCTGGTACATGTATGCTTGTATGCAAGCAAATAACCTTACAGTGGTTTGCTCTTGCCTCTTTTTTTTCGTGCTTTTTATTTTTGTACACAGAAAATGTGCACAATTTATAAGCAACAACAATAACAATAATAATAGCAGCAGCAACAATAACACAAAATGTGAATTTACTTTCAATTTATATGACCTCGTGCTAATTTGAGTTCATTTCAATTGAATTAAACAAATACCAAAAAACAAATAAAAAAATTAATACAAAAAAGAAACAAATATTATAAACGAAATCCAAAAATGCAAAATTAAACAATAAAATAAAAATTGGTATATTGAAGTATTTTCGAAATAAGTTCAAATTGTTTTAAATTAAAATGAACAAGAAAAGTTTTTACTTTTTTTATAAACCAAGCAAGCCTTGAAAAGTATCTTTTTTATATATAACCTAAGGATAAATATCTTATGTGCCTTTTAAATTCGTTTCTAAACTGTGACAAGGATTGTCAACCGTTCAGCTTGATTTGAATTCTGTGTAATATTTAGATAAGCCACACTTTTTTTTACAAACCAGATTATATTCACGCTCCAAACAATCTAATTTAAGGAAATAAGCTAGGAATGAAGAAGCAAACCATGTTTTTACTACTTTGCAAACATTTTAAGCTTTTTAAACAATTCCTAAAATTGACGAGCAGCTAAATTGTGAATTGGTTCATATTCTCCATCAAACATATTATCTTTTAACCTCTAGCTGACAAAGAGGAACGGGCAGCCAATAAAACCGGTGCTCTCTCAATTCAAATTTGTTAAGAATGCATTTCAAGATTAGAAATTCTATAGCAACTTTCGCAAATTTTGCTGTTTTCTAACGACATACAAACAAGCCGATCGATCAGTCCATTCAAAAGTTTGCATTGATTAAAAAAATTTGTAATTAATCCCTGAGCCAATAGTATCCACTTCTGTGGGCTACAAGGTAAAGCATAATCCTTATAAAAGTGAGAGAGAAAGCTTTCGAAAGTTTCTTCTAATCTTCTTTTTCTTATAAAAATTAGAGATGATTTTGAGTGAACAAAATATCTTGCATAAATATAATCTTACACGTACTGGGGGCGCTACGAGATTGGAGTTATTCCTCGGGGACAACAATTTCTTTCAATTTTTGTATTGAAATTCAGTTATCGATCCCAATTGTAATGAATATGAAGATATGAGAAACTTGGGAAATGGACGTTGCTTGGTTGGTGAACTGACATATTAAGCTGATTTCGCATATTTGTGTTAATTCTGTTAACTAATCGGATTGTTTTATAATTTATATTTCATAAGAACTTTCTTTCAACCCGTTATTAAAAGCTATTGAGACGAATAATCGGGCAGTAAATCTTGATCGTATTTTTTTTTAACCAATTTTGTTTAGTAGCTACAAAAAGTTCGCTGCTTACCCGCAAATTATTTAAATGTTTCCCTTTCGATTTCTCGGGTTTCTTTGCTCACATTTCTCTCAATAAATTGATAAATTTTTGTAAATTCGACTCAGTTGTTGTTATTTTTTTTTCTCTTCTGCTTCAATATAGTTTTATATTTATAAATAAAGTTATAAAATGTGAATTGTATATGTGAGCGTGCCTATGTTTGTGCGTGTTTGTATATATGATGGCCTAAGTTTTTTTAGTTGATTTGTTGTTTTACTGTGTTTATTTCTTTTTAAAACTGTGACCTAGTTTCAGGCAACAAACGTCAGACAAACAACGGTCAATGAACTTCACTTTACACATATGCATACCTACGAATAATTAAAAAAAAAAAATATTCATACAGGCGAATAGAGGATTCATCTTGATTTTATAATATAAATAATAGGAAAAACAGGCGTAAAGCATTTATATTTCAGCACACGCACACATGCTCGGTATCTATATAGAAACTCAAACGCGCGACAGACGTTGTAATCAAGAAGCGCAACATTCACTGAGAAAGTGAGTGATTGTGGTGGAAACTATAATATCACACAATGTGTATTAACAACATGCATGTGTTCAGTGCTGTTCTTATTGTTGTTGTTACTGCGAATTTCAGTTTCATTTTCTTTAGTAGGTCTGCTAATTTTTAAAATTGTTTTTGTATTTTTGGACTTGACAAGATATTTTTGATAAAGATTGTGTTAACAAATTTGAAAAAATTTTGCATTTGCAAAATGAAAGTTCATGTTGGCGCAGTAATCTAATATATATACCTGTAGTAATAAAATATATATACATAAACATCGCACTATTGTTAAATTTTACGAGAGTTTTGAATTATCCTTACAATTTTAAGAAATTGGAATAATTTTGATAACTTAATAGATTTCTGTTAATAACTTATGGTTTCGAAATAAAATACGTTATTGTAGTCTTACACAGAAATCGGTACCGGAAACTTTGTCGTATTCTTTAATTTATTTTTTCTCTATTTTTTTATTACATTTGTATTCATTATCAAAAATATTGATACACGCTTTGCCGTTGGTATGTTTCGAAGCGACACTAGACTTTGAATCGATTCAGTCAATCCCATGCACATATCGTTGCCGATCCACATAAATGTATGATTCTTAGCTTGAAGATATGCTAGATTGGCCCCAAAACAAATCAGGCTTTTTCATTTGACTTTCGAGTAAATACGTTAATTAGAAAAGTGTAATAATGAAACAGAAATAATAATAATAAATAAATAAATAAATGGACACACGATGATACTTTGCACTCGTTATCTGGACGGTACTTTGCCAAACTATTGCATGGATGATGTGCGATGTCAAAACTATTTAACAGACAGTGACTGCGCATTAATTTTATCAATCAATTTGAAATCGCGACCCCACGGCGCTGCATTCGTCCGTTCCCATATACCACAGAACATATATACATAAATATATATTCGTAGTTAGTCCGAAATTCCATATCGGGTTAGCATTCATCGAAAATTTTCAAAGTCGTAGGATAGTTAAAAAAGTGAAGGAAGGATTCTGATGAAAGAAACTTCGCTCGATGCAAGAGAGAGGTATCAATATTAAAACTAATGGGTCTGACTTTTTACTGTAGTCATATTAAAGTTTCAGATCGGAATCAGTCGCGCTCAGTATGAGGAACGCGACATTAATTAATAACAAAATATGTATTGTGAAATGTATATTAAAGTGTCATTCCAAGACGAAAGAAATTTCTCAAACCATGTTATTTATGAAATTTTATTAGGAAAAGAAAAAACTTTTAAAAACCGCAAACATGTCATATATTATGAAAGAAAAGTAAATGGTTCTTCTTTTCAAACAGAAAATAGTAGTAAGTTTTTCTAACAAATCACTTTCATTTTCATTACTTACTCACACAATCATCGCAAACAACCAACGACAAAGAGCTCAGCCATTATTAACGTACACATTAACAAGTGCAGGTAAGAGTCTTTCTTGCTTTATCACCCAACAAACAAACGAAACAACGAAGCTTCGTCAAGCCAATGAACTCAAAGTGTGTTTATACCAAGCAGACTGCCATATACACATTTGCACTATAAATGTTTATATATATATATATATATATACCTCTGTACGGGCTTTGTATTAGTAGAGCATGAAGCTAATTTTGTTGTCTTCTTGTTTGGATATCATTGTTGTTGTGTCGCTATGTGCGAAAAGACTCTTCAAGTACATTAAACTATATTTAAGCAAATTCGTATACTTGTTCGTATAAACAATATTTTCTCTTCAAGTTATAACAAAACATACAATATCATCATATTCATCACCATCATCGTCATCATCAACAACGTGAGTAAAAACAATAACAATAACAGTAACAATAAAAACAATGAACAATATTTGTATACATAACTTGAAATATTATTTCCCAGCTTTTTTTTATGCGGTGTGGCTGGAATTTATAATAATTTCCTGTTTAAATACGTAATAAAATATAATTTTTTGTTATGTTTCTTCGTTAAGTAATTCGAAATATTTATATCAAAAACAAAACAAAAAACAAAGAAACGGAGATATATGTACATATACGAAACAAATGTACTTGAATAAGAAAAGTTTTGTTTAAATTATGATCTTCATACGCGTGCACAGCACTTTTTGAGAATTTGTTTATCCGCTAAAGGCTTCCTTTCTTCCGCTTCTTTGCTTTATTATTTATTTATTTTTCTTGTTATTGTTTTTAAGTTTTTTTAAAGCAAAACGTCATGTAAGTATTAAGAGTCTGTTCTGCAACGTTACTTTGTATATATATATATGTATGTATGTATGTATTTATATGTACACATACGTGTGCCTGCGCCTGTGTGTACATCTACTTGCGTTCATATGCAAGCCTGCAAAAATTTAGGTTAAGTGCGGTCGTTCAACTTTTAACACCATTTCCACTTATTTCATCTTGAGTGAAAGATGCGGGCGTTTATTTCCTTACCCCATACCACTGATAATTTTCAAAATTCATCATTAGCCCAGTATCGATGTTTGCAACACAATATTGGAAAAGATTCCCCTTTTCTCTCATATCAACCATTACAAAATTCTTGATTAAATTGATCAGAAAGCCGACCTTTAGGAGTAGGGCCACCCAATGGATTTACTAAATAGCATATCTATTGATCTGTGCTGCTGTAAGTGATTGGTCGTATTTTTCTTTCTTTTTTTGACAAGATTTTCATGATGACGGTTGTAATCATCAGTGGGATCAAGGCGAAAAGAATGAAAAAAAAAAATTTGTTGAATTGTAGACTATTTTACCATAAGGAAATCATAGTTTCAAAATATGATGATGTCTATCTGACTCTTCTGACTTATCTTACCTTACATATAAATTATCACTTTACTGCATGCCTCATATTTCGTTTCATATGTTTTGTTATTTGAATAAGCAAAAAAAACAAATATGCTTTCCAAGACAAAGGTTATTGAACTACATAACTAAATAGAATGTAAGGGACAAAAAACAAATAGAAAAGAAAAAGTTTAAGTAAACTTTAAAAAATCAGCAAAGAGCGGATTGGCGATGACGTTCAAAGTTTTTATGTGTAGAGAGGTACAATCATTATTGTACTGTACTGTACTGTATTCCATTTCTATTTTCGATATCAGATTAAATTCTACCCGCTATCCTGCCCTATTCTAAATCAAGTCATAGTTTGCGTTTCAAAATTTCACTCACCATCTCGACTCATTCCAACCGCTATACATTTTTTCAGACGACAATATTGGCAACGATTGCGGTTAATGCGTAAAATGCTGCACTGTTGGTTTTTTGTACAAGGACGATATTGAATTTTTTGTTGAATTGATCGGCGGAAGAAACCCTGCAAAAAAGGAAAAAACGAATGATAAAGTAGATAAATAAGTTAATTGCTTATATTGTGTAATAAAAAAAATTAGCAAAAAAAAATCATATTTAGTTTAAAAGTTATCCCCTTAATGTTAAGAAGTAGTCAAAGAATATATGTAAACAAGTATCGAGAGTGCTGGCAAACATTCCTATTGCTGGCGAACTCTCAGTAAGAGTTCGATCTAAAATTTCGTCAAGTGTTTTAAGCATAATTTATAAGAAGAAAACTATTTTTGCTAAAAAGGTAAATATTATACGCAAAAATAATTGGTTTTGCTAAAAACAGCTGACGAAACAAGCGGTTTTTTCTTTCTTTTAACGATGACAGTTGCTGCAACGTAATTATATAATAATATAATTGTTAGGAGCGAGCGAAACTGAATAATTTAGTTTCCATTAATGAATTACACGTTTGATTGTTTGTTGTCAAAACCTACTTCGTCTTTATCAATTCCTTCTTTATCGCAGCTGCCTTCACATTCCATTTTGTCTGCATTGTTATCTGGTGCTTCCATTTTAATCGTTGGTTCTGTTATACGTTCCGGTGTTCCCATCATAACTATTGCACTTGTGCTATGGTTATGATTGTGATGACTGGTCTCTAGATTTTCATCGAATTTTTGACATAAATAATTTAAAGTGTTTTGTTCAACTTTTTCATTTTTAATATGCTTGATATGCTCCGAGCACAATTCGAGCTTGATATCATCGCAAAGGTGCTCATCTTCACAACCCGCATCAATTACATCTATATGACAATCCATGCAATCGCACATTGAAACTGAACTGGACCGACGAGAGCGGACCACAATAGGATCATGAGAGGTTTCATGTTCTTCCTGATGATGATGCTGTTGCTGAGTAATCGTTGCGGTATTTTCAATGCGTTTTTTAAATATGACTTTTTGCTCTTGCTTTTCCGACTGAATGGCTAAACAAGTGCAGCCATTATTAGCACTCGAAGCGCTTAAAAGCGATGAGTTACTATCAGAACTATCACGTCGTTGCTGTTGCAGCTGTTGTTGATAATTCTGATGTTGTTGTTGTAGTAATATGGCAATTTCCTTATGGGTTTGTTCGGCGAGGTTAAGTTCTTGCTTAATGGTGGCGTTGCTACTACTGTTACTGTTACTGCTAGTATTACTATTACTGTTACTGTTCTTACTGACCGCGGTGCTTCTTGTGCTTAGGACATCCATCGAATAATTCTCTTTAATATCACACGCATAAGCGACTTGTAATTCGTCGGTCACATGCTGATCTTGCTGTTCCTGATGATGTTCTTGTTGCTGCTTTTCCATTTGCTCTTTTTGCTTTAATTCGCGAGCATAACGGATTTTCTTCCACGGACACTGCTGAGGTTCGACTGATGCTAAATTATTCGACGTTGTTGTTTCTAAGTGAGTCTTTTCTTTGCCTTTGTTATCTTTGTTTTCTACATTATGCTGATGATCTTCTTCTTTTTTTCCAGGTTCACTGTCATTTTTCGCTTGCTTTAACGACTCTAAGGATGTTAAGAATGTTACCTGATGTGTTGGATTTAAATTATTTATATTACGATAATTGTTATTAGCATTGTTATTGTTTTTAAGGTTGTTGGTGGTGGAGGTGGTTAATGTCTTTATATGGTTACTGGTATCACTCTTTAGTGTTGTAGGTGGTACTCCATTGTGTTGTTGCAGTTGTTGTTTCTGGGAGCCTTTCAGTCTTTTCGGTTGTGCCAATTGTTGTTGCTGATGTTGCTGTTGCGGTTGTTGAGGTGGTAGATAAACAGTGTGTTGTGGTCGCTGTGGTTGCGGTTGTAGAGCTACATTCAATTGAGGACTAGCTTGTTTTTTAGTAAAATCTCCTGATTTCTTAGTGATTGGTGCCGATTCCAACAGCTTGACCAGTGAGGCATGTTGCTTTTTCAGTTGTTGACTTTTGGCGGGCGGTAGTCTTGGCGTTTGGTTAACTATAATTTGTGGCGGCTGAGACTGCTGCTGCAGATGATGGTGTTGCTGTTGTTGCTGCTGCTGCTGTTGTTGTTGCTGATGCACTGCTGTTGATTGATGTGTCATTTGTATATTTGATGGCGGTGTGGTAAGCAACACTATAGTCGTCATTTGTGGAGCGTGTTGACTGTTCCCATAACCAACAATGCCCGGACCATTTAGGCCTGTGGTAATGGCTCTTATTTCGACCTGCTGATGTTGCGTATTTTGTTGATGGTGAGGTTGCTGCTGCTGATGATGATGATGATGGTGATGATGGTGCTGAGTATCGCTAACCGCCACAGCAGTCGTATTTAATTCTTGCATCGCACAAACCATTTCGTGTGGAAATTATACCTAATTTAAAAAAAATTTCTTTTTTTCAGACTAAAAAATTTTTCCTTTCTTTTTTTTTCAGTATCCACAAACGAAATAACACTTGAGTAAGTGGTTTACTAAAATTTTTTGTGAAGGAACATAATTTTTCTATACAATTCTCATTTTAAAACCCGCCAAAAAGCTTCTTTTTGCGAAATGAATTAAAAATAACCGCCAAGCAGGTTCTTGACTTTCTAAAGACCCGCCTTTTCTTTGAAAAAAGTTTTTCTTATTCTTCGCATCAACTAAACACTGAACGATGACGCTTTGTAATAAAAGTTTTAAAGTTTGATTTGTGTGATATTAATTTATTTTTTTTGTTTATTTGTATATAATAAACTTTCTTAGATGCTATTTCACACGCAAACACGTCCGTTTAGTTTGACTGACAATTTAAAATTAGACTCAGTTAGTTAGACTTTCAAACTTTAAACTTTTAAACTTTTTTTTCATTTCTCAGCAAATTCAAAAAGCCACTCAGGGGCCTAGAGAACAAGGAAATTTTATTCTCGCAAACTCAAAAAGCCACTCCGGGGTCTAGGGGGTCTTCATAGGAAATGTACAGCAAAGTAAATTGGCTAAAAAAATAAATTTTGCTCTGAGAAAGCAATGCCTCTTGTCTCTTTGTATCTTAACGTAGCTTGTGTATTTTGTTGTTGGATTGTACTCATAGCTCAGACATGAATTGTTTATTTGTTAAAGTACTCAAAATACATGTCCATTCACTCGTTACTTAGTGCTCTGCTTTACCGCTCACTACTCGTTTATCTGTGGAAAAGTGGTGAGTGTAAATTTAACACGTGAGTTCGCTCTTTTAGTTTGTTTTTATAATGAATTTGGTTGAAATGTTGTATGTGCGTGTATGAATGTAAATGTATGTGAGTAAGCGTAGGTTCATTGCATTGCTAATATTACTGTTGCTGCCGCTGTTGCTATTATTGCTGTTGCTACTACTATTGCTGTTGCTACTACTATTGCTGTGCCTGTCGATGTCGATGTTGTTGTTTCTGTGTTAGTTGTTAATTTGCATATGCATTTTGTTTTATTATGCACTAAATGGTGTGTATCTGTGTGTGTGTGTGTGTGTGTGTGTGTGTGTGTGTGTGTGTATATGTGTGTAACATAGAATAATAGAATGAGTGGCAAGAGAAGGCAAGTCGTTGATAGATCAGAGCAAGTGGAAGGAGGCAAGAAGCGCTTTATGTTGGTTATTTGCAGTCGTCAACCTCGCGCTACATTAAAATTATTTTATGGGGTAACAGAGGACATTCACATTTTGCCACGAAATATACAAAGACATAGTTCAAGAAAATGTAAAACAAAAGAATTAAATTAAAATCTCTGCTCGGCAAGTAAAATTAACGCTTGTTATCAGTCCGAAAAACCAAATCGAAAAACAATAATTCGCTATTAAAATAAATCAATGATTGAAATAATTAATTAACTATTTTATCGTGAGCACTTTGCTGTATCATCGTTGTACTTTAAGCAGCATCACTGTATAATTAAACAAATTGGAGCACTTTGCACTTCATCGAAATTCATATTCGTTCACATTCCCATACACCATCACATTCACACACAGATGCACACACGTCCATAAACGCAAAGAAGAAATGTACCCAAATCCTAAGGATAACTAACTGCGGCAATGTACGGAGAGTGTCGATGGGTAATAGAGAACTATCGCGATGAAAAAGACCTCACCAACCATCCATGTATAAGATCGGCAACAACAACACACTATGCCGTATATATATACATATAAATATATATATATATAGCAAACGCACACACACACACACACACACACACACATCCATGCATGCATGCATCCATCTATCCATGCATACATACATATACAAGCTCAAACGCACGCATTTACACGTACGTGAATGCACACAAATGCATTCAGATACAAATAAACCAATGTATGTTTGTATATAGTCAATGCGCGCGAGCTGATTGTCAGTTCATCGAACTCGCCATTGTCGTGACCTACATTTCGGTCAGCAACCTCGAAATGTAGAGCTCGTTTAAACGTATCATACATTATCGTTCACATACTGACAAACGTACACTTTTATGTGCATAAGCATTAAACACAATACCATTGAGTTTTATTTTTATGGTATTCTCGTGTTCTCTTCTTCCTCTCTCTCTTTCTTTACTTCTTTCTTAATTTCCTGAGAGAACGTTTACAGGTTACTTATGAATCGCATCGCTTCGCATCATGTAGTACGTATATGTGTTTTGTCTAGGCGCACAACATAAAATGCATTTCTAGAATGTTTCTGTCTTGAATTGTAGAACTAATAAAACAAATACATTTTGATATAGTTCGCGCTTTATTGTATGAGTTAACTAGCGTTCAATGACCCACAAATATAATAGTAACAATATATATATAAATGTATAAGTGACTGCTTAGACAGATGAACGTACATTAGGCATAGATTTGCGTTTTATTGCTGCTCTTATTATTATGCACTTTAAGGTTGAATGAAAAATAATTCGCACCATCGGACTATATCTTACACCAATCATTTACTATACGGGAAATAGATTGATTTCATTAAAATATTAAATCGCACAATAATAGGCAGCAAAGATCATTTAAATTCTAAAATAAGTACGTATTAACTTCATCAATACTCGGCTATTATACGTGCCACACAGTTTATTCATGTCTTTCATATGATATTGAGCGGCGATGAAGCGATCTTAATTGTTGAGAGGAAAGCAATGTAAGTCGCAGTGTCGAGCTTTCTATAAACAGAATTCTAACACTCAGTTCTTTAAAAAAGATCACTAATGCAGATCTGGAGATTAGCAAAATCAAAGCAGATTTTTGTGTAGAAATGTGTGGGGATAATTGGGTTGACAATTTTTTTTTTTCTATATGACGAGCTATTCAAACGATGCCACCTACACGCGTGGGCATGGTGGCGGTCAGAAAGGATTGTAGGTAGGAGAGGGAGAAAGAAGTGAATAATATTTGTGTACGTTCGATTCGAATGTGGAGAGTCGATTAAGCTTTTTCTTTTAATGACGATTACTTTTATTGTTAATGTTAAAGTGATGTTCGAGTCGCACTTCGTTCTCCTCGTTCACCGAAATACGATTAAATAGATATGCCAATGTTTAAGTAGGTGACTATGTAAAAACCTTAGGAAGGAACGAATTGTACGCATCGTCGTGACATTGCAAAAATTTGTATCATACTTAGCGATAGTTATTTTAGTTGACTTTTTTTCGTTTGCCTTAACCTGGGCAATGTTGTATATACGTGTATTAACTCACTAGATTAATTTTGGCCTCTTAAAAAATGGCTAACTCTTAAATACTTTCGTATTTCACACAAAACAAAATGCGGGGCATATGTAAATGTCTCTAGGGTTTAACGTACATGTATAGTGATGAATGTTTACCTTCATTGTGCTAAATGGCACTCACAGTGAATACCACGCAAGTCATCGTCTCCTAGCACCCGAAGTTACACATTCCTATCCCAATATTACTCAGTTATCATATATATATATATGTATACATATATATATACACATATATATATATATTGCCCTTCTAATCAAGACATACTTAAAATTTCTACTTTCTATACAAATGTAAAGAACATGATTGTACCTGACATTCGTTACATCAGAATGCCTTTGAAGAACTCAACAACACTGTAGATTTTTTACAGCTTAATCGAGCATTACCATGGTCGAAAGCTTTCATGAACTTGAGTTTGTCTACGTTTCGGAAGGCGAACATCGAATAGTAACCAACCTTAAAAAATCGTAGTTACTGATATTTTTAAAATCGTTCTTCTATTGGGAACACTCTATATCATTACAAATTCATATCATTGGTAAATAAAGGTTCTTCGGAAATGTGCTGCACTTTTTTCAATTGATGTTATAGTTTGGACAAAAGTCACTGAAATTTGTTACAATTAGTTTCAGTTTCTTAAGGTTAGTAACATCGCAAAAATGTTTACCTGAATTAAATTTTTTCTTCTATTATAAGTTGAAGATATCTAAGCTAACTAAAACTTACCATCCTCTGACGTTATTCTATAGAAGCAAACAACAACGTGAAGCGTAAAATATTCAAAAAGAAAGAAAGAGAAAAAACTGAAGAAAGAAATATGCTTAAAACGTGTTTTTAAAGAAAGTGAGAGGAGTTTCATGTAAATATTGGTTGATAAGTACGATTTTCTCTACGTTTTTATACAGCATCGTCAGCCTCATTAATATGTATAAAAGAGAGCGCATAGATTGTCGTGCAAACGTGTGTCGCGCATATGACATAAATAAAGATTGCATAACAGCAAAAAAAAAAAAATCGTTTTCTTTTCTAACGCATTTATTTATAGAATTATATTAAATTATATAATATACTAGAAAATATTTTTACAGTATTAATGGAGAAATTTCTTCAAAAAAAAAGATGGCAATTTTCGTCACCAAGTCTTTAAGCATTCAAATATTGCTGGTCTGTATTAAGTATCCAGCATCTTCCAAATCAAACTTATAATGTTAAGCAAAGTTTATAATTATTTTTTATTATCTATCGCATGCTGTTTCGGGAGATGCGCGACTGTTAATAATATTTTCGTAAATTTCTCTTCACTAGAAGTATGCTGTAGTAGTTTTTCTATATATATTAAGTCGCTGTATTTGAGAGTTAATCAGAAAAAAAGTTAGGGAACTCTATCATAAATAAATCCACCTAAAGCGTGCCAAAAAAAATGGTTTTCTTCTTCGTTTAAATATATATTTGGTCGGGACGAATCAATAAAGGGAGAGAGACCGAGAGAGAGAGAGAGAGAGAGAGAGAGAGAGAGGAAGGATCAAGCACAAAAACATTTATCAAGATTCTCTTCCTTCGACAATCGATCAATTTCTATACAAATTTGCACAATACTTTTGCAACAGTCGTACACTTAAACCATTAGTATATTATAAAGAAACTTTCGCAGTTGATAGTACTATGTGACCATTTTTGCTTTACTTTTGATTTTTCTCAGTTTGGCAGTTTTCCGGGTTTAATGACTAAAAAGCAAATTTAAGAATTTACGCCGAACTCGTGATTCTTCAATTTTTAATAGATCATAACAAATCATGACTATCGTTTTTTTTTTTTTTTGCTTTACGGTTCCCTATGTGTGATATGTACTGAAAATTCCCTCCATTTTGCTAATTTCGTGCCTTTGCTCTATGAATTGTTTTGTGCAACAAATGTGCAGCAGCTCTCTGAGAAAGCATTCAGCACAAGAAGAAGAAGAAAAAAGAAAAAGAAAAGAGAACTTTCTCTCTCTAGCTCAACAGTTCTGTCAGCCTACAGGAAATCAGCTCATGTATACGTAGCTATATACATTATGAAAATGCAGAAATCTATACCACTCACCACAACCGCTTACATAGCCGTAGAACTGTAAGGTTGTAAACACAACACTCACGGCAATGATTGCGTTGACGATGATGTTCATGATGATACATGCAATCATTCGTTATTGAAGCAAAGCAACAACACGAATATCAACATAACTATTTTTTATACAAACATTTTTATGCACAAAAAGTTTATTGAACTTTGACGAAGAGACTTAATGTTGTCCATTTATCTACATATATACGCATATACACTACATTTGGTAGCATGTGCAGGAATGTGACGTCAATACGACAATTGCATACATATACACACTCATATATATATATATATATATATACATACATGCACACATGTTTACATAAATAAATAGGTGCCCATGCTTGATGCAGGCGAAAAGTGTGCAGCAAACACTACGACAAGAAGAAAAATGAAGTTTCTTTCTCTACATATCTATATATGGCTGCTTTTATGGCGTACATACATACTAGTAACGCAACATAAACATGAAAAATGCTTATAAGCGTACCTTACTTAACGGGCTCTCTCTTCTATTCTCAGATAGCAATTGTCTTAAATTCGGTTGTAACGAAGAGGATTTCAGTTATTACGTTATGAACTTTTTGCTTTACGCTTATGTTTCTGCTACGGGAATTATTATTTTTTGAGCATTTTTATGCACTTTCGCTTTTTTTCCTTTTAATGTTTTATAAAAAACTACTGAATAATTGCATTTTATACAATTGTGTGTGTGTGTGTTTGTATATATACATATATATACGTATACCTATGTATATATGTCCTTTTAAACAATGTTCATTGAGACAAAATGCATGTATTCAACACCATTGGGCCGTCAATACGCAATTGAGTTGATCTAAGGTCAGTTAACTGAATTTTGTCCAACTCCGTGTTTATTAGCGTTCTTGGTTCTTTCTTCAGAAATGTAAACCCATATGTATTCGGCGGAGCTTCGTCGATACGATATATATGAACCTAAATATGCATGCTTACATATAAGGTAAGATGATTCTATATTTATAAGCGTAGCCCTCAGAATGCATGTGTCCGTACACATTAGCAAATGTCCGGATAATGATGAGATACACCGTTGAATTTGCTGCACTATTTCATCTGCGCTTATAATCAAGGTGACTAGAATTTTTTGTAGAAAAGACTTCCCATAATATATGTATTTTCTTTTTAGGAGTATTTCGCTCCAGGGTGCAACAGTAAATTTTACTCTTACGAAGGGAGTACAAGCTATTTAGTCCTTAAAAACGAGGAAGTGGGCTGTCTGCAGGCGTACTGTTTTGGACACTTTATTATAAACAAAAACGACAATTCAAAGCGTTCGCATGCGTGTAAACGTGTAGGTGTGACTGTTACTAACAAACAGACAAACAAATAATTAAATGTATAAATGAAAGAGAGGTTGTACTTAGTCAAGTTTGTAATTGAAATGTAAACTTTACGGTCTTATGCCAATGGCTTTGGTCATCATCACAGAACAAACACACATAGCGCAAAATGTCAATGCACTGTTAACCTACACACGCACAAATATGTGTGTGTGCGCCTGTGTGTGTCTGTATGTATGTGCCATTAAAAGCAATGATTTCAGCTTTTCAATCAAGTTTAAATAATAAATGAGGAATACATAGAAACACACACACACACACACACACACACACACATTATCAAAACTTTGTTCTAATGAAACTAAATTTTTAAAGTTTCATAATTAAGTGGTTTTGAAAAGCACTTGCATGCCATGTATTTTTACCTGTGCACGTGCCTCTGTCTATATATAAATATTTTTTTACTTCAGTCTACAAAGTACCGAAAATTGCTTGATATCTTCCCAATTTTGATTTCTTCGTATTCTTTAGTTATTCATTTTTTAGGACTTTTTTGCAGTTGCTTATTAAGCTAGAACCATCCTGCTTGAGCGCATATTTCGTTTTGTGTGTTATGTAGTTTATACATGTGTTCTCAATCTCGCGTACATTTACACATACGTGTGCGTTGGTACATGCGGTACCTAAATGCACATACTCCCTTATATATATATATATACATGTATACATGTGTATATATGTGTATATATGTGTATATATGTATATATATATGTAAGAATACATAAGCAGAAACGTCGCCTTTACCGTCAGAATTGAGGACTTTAAACTCTTATGACCTTTCTTGCTTAGTAGTACTCTAAGTAACTGTGCGACCACATGCAAAAATTGAGGCAGAAGTTTAGCAAAAAAATATAAAACAAGATAAGGCTTTTGTTAGAATTAAATATTGAAACCATGCTCCAAATTCATTTTTGACTCTCCCGCTTTTTCTCTTTACAATTTTATTTCCCAGAGATTCAAAGTCACCTGAGAATTCTTCTTTTTCTTGGTATCGCTTTCAAGCCATTTGACTTAATAATAAGTGAAATATTATCAGTAATTTTTAT
Source organism: Glossina morsitans morsitans (assembly GCA_001077435.1). Classification (NCBI taxonomy): domain Eukaryota; kingdom Metazoa; phylum Arthropoda; class Insecta; order Diptera; family Glossinidae; genus Glossina; species Glossina morsitans. The sequence goes on from CCAG010015563.1 coordinate 33,560, forward strand.
TTTCACTCCGCTAACAAATTTTCTCATTTGCTTTGTATATCTCGAAAATCTGTTTCTAATCTCCCCAAGATGAAATAAGCACATAAATGCTACTTAGCCATGATTGTTGTCTATCTCTCCGCAAATTTTTTGCCGACACAGTCGCAACTATTGCAATAAAAAAAAAATTGAACCTAAGTATTCTTGATCAACTAATACGCATCGTGTTGGAGAATGTGGATGTAATCTGCGCATTAACATTCGAATTTTGAGATAAATTGTTGTAAATATAAGAAGTATGCTTTAAACTACTGTAATAAAACAGCTTAGAGCATAAATATTTTTCTAAATTAGGGCAAGCCTGATAAGTCATTTCAATTTTGTGGATTGGTGTTTTATTTTTTTCAGATTAGAGCCGTTTTTTGAAGTAAAAAACCGGCTTCAAATTTTCTTTTTAAGTGAATCACTTTCACTAAAAAGCAAGTTTGTTTTTCCAAAATTCACGAAACGCTCCACATACATATATTTTATAATGACTAATGATACCTGCAGAAGAACAAAAGCAAAAATTTAGCCTTTCAGAACACAAGAATAAGATCAAAATTTTGATAGTCAGAGAAATTTTGTCCGTTTCGGTACGAATGGATGTATATCAAACGTCTTATTCTGATTATCATTATTCCAAATAGGCTCAGACCGCCTGTAGAGATAATGTAACGCTTAACCGTAATTGCGATTGGAGTAACTGCGTACGTATGAGAAGGATTTTGTGCATTACAGATGTTGCTGTGAAGATTCAATTGAGTAAATGTGTATGTTTTTGTCTCATATTTAACCATTGGCTTAATTGCCTCGTAGGGTAGACGTAAAAATTTCAATATGAATTCTTAAATTTCAGCTATGTTCTTAATCTCCTGCTTTCCGAGTTTGGATATATGAAATTTTGCAAATTAGTTTAGTATAAATGCTATGAGAAGCATTTATAGGACGAATCCCTACTCGAATATATTTTTTATTTTGTTCATTTCATTTCATTGACAAAATTTATTACCTTCACTAAAACCTCAATAACTCACTGCTTTATCATCATTATCTTCATCATCACCATCATCATATTCATCATCTTCGTCACCGTCATCACTACCTACTGAATATAACCATCCACCCCCTGCTCGAAGCTTATAAACAACGAATGCGTTAGTATTGCGAATAGTAAGAGTTTCAGCGTACATGTGTACAAGCATAGCTGTGTATGCGTGTGGAATATTTATTTATACCTTGATGTCATTGGAGTTTATTGCGCTAAATTTTATTTTTGTTGTTTTTTCTGTTGTTACCAGCCAGGGGTTGTTGTTTGCTTTGACCGAGTTTACGTTCAATGACCGACACACACACTAGGCATTCGAACACGTACAAGAACACAAAAAAAAAAGTAAAGAAAAGGAAAGAAACAAAACAAAACAGAGCCAAATTATAGAACATAACCGTCAGCTGCAGATGTATGTTTTTGTGTGCAGAGTTGAGTTCATTTGGTTTGATTCGTTGTTCCTGCTTGCTTGGCAAAGTACGAAAGCACAACATTTTAATGTAATAACGACGTTTGATCTATTGTTTCGCATGTAGTATATGGAGCTCAGGCCTAGCAGCCACTGTAGCAGCAGCAACAGCAGTAGCAATCCTAGCATAATACATGCAAAAAGTAAGTAGACGATAAGATGTTTCTATAAAAATCGTTCCTTTTCAGTAGCCAACAGAATTTATCCATTTAACTGTTAATTGAAAGCAGCAATAGCAAAAACATTTTCCAGCAGTAACAGCATTAGGAACAGAAGAAGAAATAAATGTATATTTGCGGGTGGCTGTTTGGCTGCTTAAGATGCGTGCATGCACACAACATGTCTATGTAACCTTAAAAAGCTTCTGTTGCACTGTAAATGGAACCAATACGTTCGGCTTCTGATTAAAGATTTCATACTTTACCCAAGCAGCAGGCAGCCGCAGAAGCAGCAAATAAATATGTTGAGATGTTGCTTGAGCAAAGAGTTCAATGAACGGAGCTCAGTTATATTAACACAAAGAAAAAAAGTTGGTTTAAAAACAAAAAAAATATCTCATCGAACAGAAAAAAAAATTGAAGGATAATGAGATAAAACTTTTACTTATCCAGGGCCGTATAAAATTTTTACATATCGACAGAACGCAAACGTATCGCAACTATACTTGAATTTTCATTTTTATCGTCGTTAGTGCTTTTGTTTCATTTTGGTTTTTGAAAATTTGTACAAACTCAACTGCTTGTAAAGATTATTGAACCCACGTTACATATTTTTATAGTTCATTTTATTTTGTGTTTTTCTCTTTTTTTGTTTTGCTTTATTTTTTATGATTTGTTTTATAAATTAATTGCGTTTCAAACTTGTTTTCTAATCATTGGTATATGAGAAACTATTAAATTAGTGTTGGTGTTTTTGTTGTTTTTTTCGTTCTTTTTCCAGTACTTTCTGTAATTTAAATGACTCATAGGATTGTCATATAAATGTTTTTTGGTTCGCTTGATTAATAAGTATATCGCGCAGTACATTGTTTCTTATCGTTTTAAAGAAAAATCATTTATATATAAGCATATGTGTGTGTAAGTATGCATGCGATATTTAAATATATATATATTCGCTGGTGCATGGGTGCGTAAGCGCTATCCATGTCTCCATGCAATTGTTAAGCACCTGGTCTTTATTGAAAGACTTCAAAAGTTAGGGCATTCTTTCGCAACCGACGCTCATTTAAAGGAATGAATGACTCATTGCAAAGTCAGGATTTTTTTTTGCATATATTTTCATTTATTTGTAACGAAAAACAATAACAACACTAATAATTTGTTAATTCTCCTACGTATATTTTGCTTGCTTTTCTTTTGTCGCAACTGCAGGCTTTTACTAAAAACGATTGTATTGGATACATTTTTAAACACATTTATCTGCCAACACATGTCTGAGCAAAGAGTGGATATAAAGATCAACATCATTGTATTGAAGAGAGTAAACTTTGACGAGCTCTTGCTCAGACCAGTTTTATACTCATATGGAGGGAAGACTAAAGCCTTCGACGTCCATCATCAGCCCGTGAAGAAGAGACTTTTGTAAAATATTCTTGATCTCTGAAATATTTTTTATCAACTGGTCCCGAAAGCCACACTTGAAAGACTTCAATTATGGAAATTCTGTTAAATAATTACTTTCCTTTTCTAAGCCACGACAATCAAGATTATTTTCGAATTGCATGTGCGAAAATAAGCTTACATGTTGTAGCTTTCAAGGCTTTTTACGATCGTTCAGATCTCGAAAGAGCAAACAAATGAATACGCGTACCGTCCCATAGTGTTTTCAAGCTTTTAATGTTTTTTCCTTGCTTTTTCCTGAGAGTTTCAAACTGACACACCCTTCTTTTTCGATAATAGCAAGTACTAAAGAGACATTAACAATCGATACAACTGACTTGAAGATCACTATACCATGTTAATATGCCAGCACCATTGCGCTATTGGCAATGTTGGATTAATAGGAAATTGGGTCACAAGTCAAATATGTTTAGCTATACTTGCGATACGCTTTGGAACTTACATGAGGCGTATGTTCGTTCGTTTTGGCATTTACGGAATAAAACCATATCTATATATATGTGTATCGTTTATCGTTAACAATACAACCTCAAATTTTACCTTTTTCATAGCGAAATGGCTTGAATTTTTCTTAGTTCTTATTGACATCAATAAATGGTTTAAATAGCTTGATAGCAATGTGAGAAAGTAAAAACATTATAGTGAGCCATAGCTCTCCATTACATACCTTACATCGCCCAGCGTTTTTAACCGCGTTCGTCTTCGGGCTAAAACAGTTCAATGTTCAATTAAAATATCTCAAAAATTGCGACTTGTAGGTTGAACATAAGAATCCAGAACGGATTCTCGAAAATGTTTAGATCTTGATTTTCTCAACATTTGTTGGATATAAAGGTGGAGATAAGTGAGGGTTAATAGAAGAGTAGTACTGATGATGGTGTTGCAGATTTCCTTGTGTAATTTTCTCTTTCACTTTTCTTCCAATCTATATTTGAAGACCGTACTTTTCCATGTCATCATCCATAATTAGAGGTGCACAAGCAGCATACTTCGCCGCTTGATCAGCTTGTTCATTTCCCAATAAACTGATATGACTCGGTACCCATAACATTTTAATTTTTTCGCCAAATGTTTTAATGATCTTCCTTAACTTGTTGATGGTGCTCCATCTCGGAATCGAAGGATTCCGTATAGCTTTTAATACAGACAACTGTCAGTAACAATGACGGTTCATTATAGGAAAGGTTCGCAGCGCGAAGGATAGCTCTGGCTTCGGTTGTGAAAGTTGAAGCACTTTCGTGAAATATGTGATTGAGAAGAACTTGTCCTGAAGCATCTACCAGGGCACAAGCAGGTCGCAGGCCAGAAGATTTTGAGCCATCTGTGTATAAAAGATTCCAACCGTTACTCTCCAGTATTTGGGTTTTTTCAGCTATTAGATTTCTGAGGACGTAATTTGGAATATCTTCTTTCTTGAAGAAAGCGAAATGTCAAAAGAGTAGTCTTTCAAAATCAATGGAGGTTTAAGATCAAAATAGCGGAAAATTTTTAAGGGAATGTTCTCTGTCTTTGCGACGTACAAACAATGGTCATTTGCAAATGGTGACTTTCGAACTTTCTTGGCAATAATAATCTTTCTCACATCTTCACCGAGAATAGATTTGTTTGAATTAAGAAAGCTTCGGGACTAGTTTAGCTTTTAACTCATAAAGCCTATTTTCTAAAGCTGGGGGACCAGTTTCAATTATAATATTGTATATGGGCGTCGTCCGAAAAGCAAAGCAACTTGCTCTGAGAGCTTGGTGATAGACCGGTTTAAGGATGTTGATATTAGGTTTGCAGCTATTGCCATAAATTATCACATCATAGTCAATCCTGCTTAAAACAAGCATTTTGCTAAGATAAGCAATAGTGTTAATATGCGCATGGCTTTTCCAAGCAACGTATTGTATGAAATTCACTGTTGCTAAAATAGAATTTTTTAACCGAAGACAGCGTGTTTTCGAACGATATTTGTTGGAAAACCTGAACCCAAGAATATGGAGCGTCTGCAAGTTTAGTACTAGTAAGTCATTAATATGCATCAGTAGGTTTCCTGCATCACATATCTGCTTTCGAAAAATGTGCATATTTTCTAATTTCATATAGAAATTTTAGCGCCCGACGAGTTTGCCCATGTGGAAATCTCTCGTCCAATAAATTCGAGGATGTTGATTGCCTTCGTGCTATCTTTTTCTTTTGTTAAAATGTATACATCGTCCGCATAGAGACCATGTTCGATTCTCGGTACACGACAAAGAATTTGACTAATTTCATTGAAAGCGATCTGAAAAAGCGTGACAGAAGAGGGGATCCTTGTGGAATGCCATTCATTAGCGGAAAGGGATCAGAGAGATGATTGTTAATTCTAACTTTAAACCGCCGATGCGACATTAATGATTTGATGTAGTCGAAGAATTTGGGTCCAACATTTCATGATTTCATTAGTCTTCAAATAAAATGAAGACCAACTCTGTCAAATGCTTTTTCGAAATCAATTGAGAGAATTGTTACATGATTCCGTTCGGAAATTGCTTTGGTTCTAAAATAATCAATATGTAAAAGAGCATCGATGCACCCTCCACCCTGCTTGAAACCAACTTGTTGCTTTGTTACCAGGTTCTTGGACTCAAGAAACCAAGATAATCTGGATGCCATAGTCTTTTTTAATACTTTTCAGAGGCAAGATAAAAGAGAGATTGGGCGATAGTCCGATGCGATGGAGACAATTTTTGACTTTGGAATTGGAGCAACTGCTTCCAGTTTCCACATGTAGGGTATATGGCCAGCCAAAAATATCTTATTATATAGGTTCAGTAATTTCTTCTTGAATTAGACAGACAACTGATCATTTGGTATGAGATGCGATCTAGACCGCTTTTTAAAAACCATAGTTCTCGTATAGATATATATGTATTCTCTCTATGTTCTTATATATACATGCAAACGCACGTACATATATACAAATATATATATATATATATATATATATATATATATATATATATATATATATATATATA